>JAECUM010026904.1:0-48501 GCA_016617855.1 Megalonaias nervosa | reverse complement strand
ATATATATATATATATATATATATATATATCTGTGTGTGTGTCCAAAATTCGTACTATTTGCTTTTCTGTTATAATGCTGTAAATGGATGATGAGTTATCATTCATTATCGATATGAGAAGGATCTATAACATGCCGATTTCAATTGTCTCAGTATATAGTTAAGTGAGACATTTGACATTTCAACCCATTGCTCACAGACTCATTTTTAATATTCCTTTTCTTACAGGTTAGAGATGGGGCCTGTATTGAAATGCATGAAAATAGCATTAAGTTTGTTTTTGTTGTGATGACGATGGTGTGACATACTAAAAATAAGCATTTGTTTGTATAGCTTACAAGTTTTGTTATTAACATTACCTACATGGCACTTAACGACAGGATGAATATGAAAAACCTAAACTACGGTCTTCTGTGAATGTCTGCTTAGCAACGGTCAGATAAATTGATATTTGAAAATATTTGCAAAGGTTTAAAATGTAGCCTTCCATGTGTTTAAAAAAATCAGATGTATATATGCATGGACACGAAACATGAATAATAGAAATGCATCCCTTTTATTTGATTAGTTTAGTTCAGACATTGATAGTGAGAGTACGGCGCTGTGGCAGAAATATCACATCAACCCTTTTACTTATAATTATTGACTGGCGCTCTTTAATTTACAACAGATATCTTCAGAAAGATTAGTTTGAATTAACATTGTACAGTTCATTTTAAATTGTGTAGATTTACCTGTTCTACATGAATAAATATTCTTTCTTATTTATAATTCATGACCATAGAGTTGAAGCTATCTTCAAGTTTGGTAGAGGTTAGAGACCTAAGCGTACTTGTCTGTAATATACAGGCACTGATTAGTCCCTATCCGCTTTAGCTTCTTTGTAGTAATGATTCTTAGTTTAACAGTTTTCACCTCAACCCCTTGTGTAATGGCATGTACTCAATGCTGCGCAAATGATTAAACATCCCATGTTTCTCAACCCATGACCAAGTGATATAAGCTACACATTCCCATGCTACCACGTATCTCAAAACTACTTTTTTGGTTGACTTTGCTGTTTAAAATTTAGCAGGTCTGTGATTTTTCCTTGAAATTTAATTTATAGGTTTATAATGTTTTTGCAAATTTAAATTTTTATTTAAAAGTCTATGGAATTTTATCGATCATTTTTTTCCCATTTAAAACTCATTTTCAGATAGAAAATGTCTAACACTGAAATTAACTTTACACTGCTTGGAAACGTTCTTATAATTGAGTATTAACAATATAAGTATAATGGCCTTAAAATCAACTAATCAAACATTACCCTTGGCAGAGCATCAAAACTACACATTTGTAACAGCTGTCAAATGATACCTTGCAATGGGAAAGTGATCGGATTTGCTTGAGTGAAGTTGAAACATGTATGGGATGCTAATAGAAGAGTCGGACTTCGATCTATCGTACGGGCGTCTTATCTCAGTTAGTTCCCCTTGAGGTTGACCGAAATCACGAAGATATTCCGAACAATAGTATCAAATTCAGTTGGTGTTTCACAGATAACTAGAGTTAAATGTTACAAGTTATGCTGATTACGAAATGGTAGCATTACAGTTAACAAAACTGTATAGACTGCTACAAATTGCCTGCTCTACAATGAAGACAATATCATGTATAATATCATCTAAATGCAGGTTAATCGAGCACTGTTTAACACTTTCCTCGAGTCAATGTGTTTACCGTTTTAATACACATAAACGAGCCGGTCAATGGATGATAAAACGTTTAGGATATCAATTTACTAGGATGATTTAACATGTGCAGAACGTTACAATGTTCTATCAGTTATGTTAGAAAACATGCAATATTAGTATTATTATAATACAATGCATAATAAATAAAGAAACAATTGTCTTCTGAAACCAAATAGACCTCTCATCGATATTCGCTGCAATCTAACTCGGATCTTAGAGGCTAAAATCTGTCAAACATTTTGAGATTACTTTAGTTTGGCATACCTGACCAGCAGCAAAATGTAGATTATATCCCTATCCCGATAATCTCTATAGGTTTCGAGGCCAATACAACAGTGCAATATTTATAACTTGTAAAATGTCCATTCACACGAAACATCAGGTGCCAACTATAAAAGCCTTACAAGTCTTCTTTCCTTTTGTCTAGACATGTTGCCAACGTTACTTATTTTACCAATGTATCCATGTAAGGCTTTCAATACAGGTCTTCTGACAGAGTTTACTTGACGACGGAATGGGTAAAGAGTTAAAAACATGTTGCAATCAACATGAATTGTCCATTTGTCAGATTACCTGAAGTTTGATATAAACTGACTGCTTGCAATTAGATGTCTTAGAAGACGTCATCGTCCCATTTATGACTATAGTCAATTAGAAGTGACCTAGAGCCCCAGCTGCAAATGTAAAACATCAGTAACTCGAGTAATTAAGTGGTTAAGGAACATCTATAATACCAAAAATAAAGGGTTGAAAGTTTTATCCATTCATTTATAATACTTGTATCTTTTTTATCTACTTCAAACTGTATAATATTGCATCAGCATTCTTCTCTACACTAATCGTAGTTTTCTTGGACGGGCATTAACTTGTAAATTGGAACAGCAGGCTGCATGATGAATTGTAATTGTAAAAGCAATTTGAATGGATATATTCTACATTTCTAAATATAATATGTTTATATAGTGATACAATATTTCAACTATGATCCAGGTATTGACTTGGGAACATCCAATTAAATTAAAACGAATACTTCTCTGATATCTGACAAAGTCACACAAAGCAGCTGTTATAGCTTGGACAGTTGAGGCGTAAATATTCACCCTCGGTACTGTACTACAGTAAACGTATACATTTTGTTTTCATTTCATCCTCCATTAACAAACATGTCTGCGTTTCACATTTCTTTTCATGTCAACAAATCAGAAACGGAGATGTTGAAAAGTAAAATATATTATTAAAGGGAATTAATGACAAATATTTTCATATCATTCTTCTCCATGCATTTTCTGCATTATTGAAGAATTAAAAGAACATTTCCTGCATTATTGAAGAATGAAAAGGAACAGTAGATTGATCTTGTCATAAAAGTGACTGATATCAGTAGTTTGGCAGCACTTCTTCAGCTTACCAAAATGTCTCCATGAACGTTTGCAAGTGATGTATAACTCCATTTGCAAGGCATCCTTTCCCCAGACCCATTACATTTCGATAATGAATATTATTTGAATAGATCTCTCGACCGATCGCATTGGACTTTTGTTTTGTCGTGGCATTGTTGAGTTGATAATAATTAATCTGAAAAGCAAAGAAAAGTCAAATAACTTAAAATGATAAGGCCAGGTCCCATGCAAAGAATCATTTTCTTTTGCTCTGGTTCAAATTTTGGAAAGTCCATCTCGTTTAGTCAAACAAAAAAAGGTAAATGCCACAATAATGTCAACTTTGCATAAATAGTCACATTTATTAAAGTGGAATCATGTAAACCACGCCGTTTTGTTAGTCGTCGAAACCTAAACGTATATCATTATGTTACCTCCTGGACAAATATCTTTATTGTGCTTTTAGAATGAAACAAAACACAAAATACCTGCTCCACAATTAAAAGTACGTTTATTCTGTAACAAGGACTACTTTATTTCTAAAGTCTAACTATTTTCAGTGAAAATTGCGTTGTCATTACACTAATTGTATATAGTTTTACTTAAGCTGGAAACGAAGTTTACGGATCTTATTAAAAGTATTCCCAAAAATTATTCATCAATTTCAAGAACGCAAAATGAACACATCCTTAATTTTAATAAGTAAACAAAATAGAAATAAACAAACAAAACACCGTTATAATGGTGCCCCTGGAAATGCGCACGCCTCAGACTCGGTTTATGTTCATGTATAGCGTTAGGATCACACGTGAGTACTCAATACTGTTCAATCGACTTATTCGAATCGGTTGTTCAGAAGGTACTTCTAGACCACTGGCCTGGACAGTTTGGTCAGCTTGCTTGCTCAAGGTGATTCTTTTTTCAGTTGTCCCGCTGGTTTGAAGGAGCCCATTTCTGTCGAGATCTAAACTTCTTTCATAATCGGAACAGAAATAAAATTTGTCCTTTTACAGTGATATTACAGATAACCCTCGACATAATACTTGTCGACAAGGAGGCAAATTTGGCCTACACCAGAAAGAGGAATCTCGTTTAAAACACGGAATATGAAAAAATAAAAATAACCGTGTACAAAGGAGCTGAGCTGATAACTTAAAAAAAGATATGGAAAATGGATATCGTACAGATCGCAGTATAAGTATTTGAAGCAATATCCCACAAACTCTGGGACGACCTGAGAAAAAACGACAATATTACTGAAGCAGACCTAGGTATTCTGCCGAAAATGATATTCTGGGCAACATCAAGAATTCCAAGCAAATTTCTCGAAGTTTAAGACCATACGAAGCAGACCGACCTCAATATAAGAATAGTCCAGCCTTAAACAAAATCGAAAGGACTGAAATAGGATATTGCTACTACTACAGCAACAAAAACTACTACTACTACTACTAAAAGGAATAAGGTGTAAAGGTGATGGAAGTAACACGAAGGAGAAAGGGAAATAAATTAAGAAAAGTGTCAGACGTGCTGTGTTGCTGCAGATCTCTTTGATTTGTTACTGTGCTAAAGGGTTCTTACTAGATCATATAAAATATAAGGTTGGTTTTTTCAAACACAGAATGTACTTGGTCGAGTTAGTAAATGTTAAGACAGCGAAGAAAATGCAAATTTCATGTTAGGGTGTTTAAAACAGATTTTGAGATACGTTTTATTTGTCTGAAATATTTATATACATGAAAGTTTATGCCAGTAACGTATCATTTATTAATAGGTGAAGAAAACTTAAGTAAGAGTGAAAGTAAAATTTTTATTTTACGGTAACAACAAGCAAAGACTTCCACACGTCAAATGTGGTAGACTGCACCGTACGGTATCTTCTTGCTTTCCTGTGTCATATCAAGGAAGAGTGGTAACAAAATTAGGCAAACAGAGAATATTAAAAGATAACTTACAGACTCTCTGACTGGTTATGTTTATATTTTAGCATTAAATATTTATCTAAGCACATTCGAATGGGAAACAAATATTTTTGACGTTTATTTGAACCCTCAAGATGCAGTTGTGCTTCTTTTAAGCTTATATTAGTTAGTACAAGTGCTTTTGAAATCTAACGATTCCTTTTTGCAGGGCACAAAGCCACAAAAGACAATTACATACACGAAAACATAACAAAAACAAAAACTACAGTACTACACAAAGACCACATATGGTTTGCTATAGATAAGTAGGAAATAAATACAAAATAAAGGTTAAAGGATGAAGAGAGTTGTTTATATTTGGAGCGTACGTATACATGCGCATTCATACTGTTCGTTTTGCATGGCTAAAATTCGAATTAATTTTGGTTTCAAATTAAATGGCAAGCGAAATATCAATAGTTATTTACATTTTTGATTACCAAATACGCTGAAAGGTTGAACGCCTTAACCAGGATTTACATGAGGAGAAATATTTATTTATATATTTATATCCCCTAATAGCTCATGTTCATCTCAATCATTGAAGAATTTCGATAAAGGCAAATCGCAAGTATGCTCGACAATTTAGGAGTGACGGTATATGACAAATCTCGAGATTGTCCGAGTTTCATTTGCCTCAATGCAAATATAAAATCTGCTATCCAATCCCGGTAATCTGGTTTGGCTTTACATTCTTCCGCAATGTCATCAATGCTCTATTTAGAACACTTAATGTCTTGTTTATTCTGTTTTTGTTTGCCAATAAATTACAGTGGAATGCCGACTAAATGATGGAGTATAAAAGCAATGAAAAAAAAAAATGTTGTCGTTTCTAAATACAATTCTTCTGCATAGACTTATGATTTATGTCAGGTATTGACTTGGAACATTCAATTAAATTGCAAAAGGTGTTTTTTTTGTGTCTGGTAAATTCAAACAAAGGGACAGTCTTACAAATGCAGCTGAGGTATAACATATTTTATCCAATTAAATGAATGTCTTGATTTCGATTTATTTTCCTTTAACACACACGTCTGCGTTTTTCACCGTCTTCACATGTTAATACACCAAAAACGGAATCTTGAATTAATAACTATAAAATAAAATACAGATGAATAAAAAACAATAGTTTTTGTCAGTATTGAACAATGAAAGAAATAAAAACAGATATTTCTGGAACCTAATTAATCTTGTCTTAAATATAATATTCGTACCTTGGCCGCACTTCGGCAAAAATATAATCGGAAGTGGCATGCACAGAGTAGCTGTTGCCCAAAGTTTATCAATTTCATCGTGCTACCTGGTAATAGTGTCGTTTATTTTATTGAGCTAGTTCGCTTGGAAAGCTAACTATGTAACCAAACAATTAATGGCAGAACGTTTTATTGCTTTCCCTCAAGAAACTTAAGTACAATAATGATTTAAAAGTGAAGCACATATACTGGGCATTTATTTCAAAATCGGAGAAACTCGCTCTCTCTCACTCTCACTCTCTCTCTCTCTCTCTCTCTCTCTCACACACACACACTCACACTCACACACACACACACACACACACACACACACACACACACACACACACACACACACACACACACACACAGAACAACGCCATTTTGCGAATCAAGCTTGCATTTGAGCAAAGTCTCTCTTTTTTCAGCAGGGCATTCATATCGTTTGGTTCATTTCCCACCCCAGCTTTGTCCTTGATGTGAACGGATCAGCAGGTTCATCAACAATAACATTTATGTGCATTAATGGAAGGATAACTGTAGCTGTAGGACACCTAAACTTAATCGGCATTATATCGCCTGAATTGTGCTGATCCACCCGTACACTATGCCATACATACATACATACATACATACATACATACATACATACATACATACATACATACACACATACATTAGAACCAATCAGAAATCAGGTGACCTGCTTTTCCAAAGGGGGAAACCAATGACCTGAAGTTAAATTCCATTAAATTCGTCGACAAGATCAAAATATCATTTAAACATGCTTACCAAAGAAAAGGACCTTATCTTAAAGTACAAACCTACAATCACGAACAAAATTAGCTATTTACTATGTTATTTACTATGTGACCCTTACAATCTATAATCATAAAAATAACACATATACTTTAGATATACATAATACGTATGCACAACATTAATGCTTGTGGTCTTCTTCACGCTGTAATGGTGACGAAGTTTCGGAACAAAACTAAACAAAACAAAAATATTAAAGGAATATGTCTTTAATGCGCAAACATTGAATGCAACTATGCAACTATGTAACAGAAAAGTACATCTGATCATATAGGTAACTATTTTGAAAGAAGTACATTTGATCATATAGGTAACTATTTTGAAATAAGTGCACCTTGTGTACATTGTAATACATGTACACAGGCGTACAACAGTCGTCATGGTATTAAAATCAAGATATCGTCTTGTGTTTTAACCTTGACACCATACAGAATTTAATTCAAAAATTTTAAAAATTAAAAATATAAGAAAAACAAGATAAAGAACATTATTAATAAGATGGGTACTTGCATATCTTATTTATAAGGTTTCAATGCTTCAGTTTTTTTACGGTATCAAACGAACTGAAGACACTAAAAGCGGAAACTATTAACAAATATATGTTTATAAATGATAAGGAATTCAAAATATTTGTAAATGTAACATTATATACAACAAAACAAAAACATAAAAGGAAAAAAGAAAAACGGTGTCGTGTTCATGTACTCTGTGTTAAAACTTCCCAATGCATCATGGGAAGACGATTTCTTCCATGCCTTAAACAGTTTTCAGTTACAATTACATCTCTGTCTTAACTGAGATAAATAAACAACATAAAATATCAAGAAAGAAAGGATACAATTTTATCAGGTTTTTAATAAGCATTTTCCATCATCTATGGTTTTCGTTCATCCTTTATTGTTCATTGCATATCGTTGATAGTTTATCGCTTATCTTTTATAGCTTCTTGTTAAAAGTTTATGGTTCCTTTTATCTCTTTGTACGTTTTACACGTAACGCATATCTTTTGTTGTGAGTTCGATCTGTGCTGTTCACTCATCACTACATTTGAAATTAAAATGGGTACATAAATATGTCTTGGTCTGTAATAGACAGTATAAAATATATTTAATAGTAATTCATCAAGACGAATATTTAAATTATACAAAATTAAGGAGTCTAACATTATGTCAAAAATATTTCCCATTCACAAACAAATCTTACATACATCGGGCCGCATCAAACATCGGAAATTGTTGTTGTTATCTACGTTTCATTATGAAGAATTACACTAAATATGATCATTCTCCCTCAATCGATTTAGATTAAGTTTAAGTTTAAACAATGTCCGACCGATGGACGATTGATGACCACACAGATGGGCGGGATGACCATTCACAATATACTAGTATCCACAATAGTGCGGCTATAAAAAAAACATGTTACCTGATTTGACATTAAACCGGAACGACGATGTCCTTCAGAATTGGCAAGGTTTTGTTATCAGTCTGTCATTTATACTTGTTGGACACGTGATATTATATCATTGATCATATTGGTTGCATCCATTTTAGTCATGCTTTATACTAGTCTGATCTATTTTAATCGATACTTTATACTAGTCGGACCTATTTTAGTCATACTTTATACCAGTCTGATCTATTTTAATCGATACTTTATACTAGTCGGACCTATTTTAGTCATACTTTATACAAGTCATATAAATTTTAATCGATACTTTATAATAGTCGGACCTATTTTAGTCATACTTTATACTAGTCTGATCTATTTTAGTCAATACTTTATACTAGTCTGACCTATTTTAGTCATACTTTATATGAGTCGGACCTATTTTACTCATACTTTATACTAGTCGGACCTATTTTAGTCATACTTTATTCTAGTCACATCGATTTTAGTCATACTTTATATTAGTCGCATCCATGTTAATAATTTTCTCATCATCTTCAGTATCATTAGTCTAAATATTTTGTGGGGACCATCTGAGGCTGGGAGGACGTAAAAACAATGATCGTTTAAAACGTTACCACTTTACTAGTATCCTTACCACCTTACTAGTGTCCTCACCACTTTACTAGTATCCTTAGAGTTTACTAATAGCCTTACCGCTCTACTAATATCCTTACCACTGTATTAATATCCTTCCCACTTTACTAGTATCGTTACCACTTTACTAGTATCCGTACCACTTTACTAGTATCCTTACATTTTGCTAATAGCCTTACCGCTGTACTAATATCCTTACCACTTTCCTAGTATCTTTACCACTTTTCTAGTATCCTTACCACTTTACTAGCATTCTTACCACTTTACTAATATCCTTACCACTTTCCTAGTATCCTTACCGCATTTCTAGTATTATTACAACTTTACTAGTATCAATACAACTTTACTAGTATCCTTACTACTTTACTAGTATCCTTACCACTTTCCTAGTATCCTTACCACTTTCCTAGTATCCTTGCCATTTTCCTAGTATCCTTGCCATTTTCCTAGTATCCTTACTATTTTACTCATATCCTTACCACTTTACAAGTATCCTTACCACTTTACTAGTATCCTTACCACATTCCGAGTATCATTACAACTTTACTAGTATCATTACTACTTTACTAGCATCCTTACTACTTTACTAGTATCCTTACCATTTTACTAGTATCCTTACCACCTTACTCATATCCTTACCACTTTCCTAGTATAATTACCACTTTCCTAGTATCCTTACTATTTTACTTGTATCCTTTACCGCTTTACTACTATCCTTACCACTTTACTAGTATCCTTACCACTTTCCTAATATCCAAATTTCTTTTCGAAATATCTCTACTAGGTCTAGATAATTGTTTTTCAACCCTTACAGCGGCAACGCAGACATTGAAGCCTGTTTGTTATCATTTTTCAGTGAAGCCATTGTAGTTTATGACACAAAGTTGAAAATATATGGAACGTTATTTATCAGTGTGATCTATTTACTCCGTTTGTTCAGTGCTTATTTCAGCTATAAACTATTAGTTAGAGAACATAGCGTATCTTTCCCTATGCGTCATTTCACGAGTCCTTCAACTAGGACGAGCACAGCTTATGATAACATATTTTGAAATTAGGGGACAGTTTTTGATATGTGTTGTTTGCTAAGAAATACTTAATATGCGCATCAATTGACCTTGTTTTCTTTGAAATAGGGGCAAAATCAGAACTAACAATTGAATTCGATATCCACGTCTTGTATATTAACCAAGATTTAGGACAAGGTCGAGCATATTTGTGCATAAAGAGCCATACATAAGAAAGTGTGCTCTATAACGAACAAAGCAGACATACACCAAACACATTAGGAATACTAAAGGTAGTAGCATCATATATAGTTGTCTCCCCAAAATGCTTTGTTGTTTTTGTATTAAAAATGTCCTATGGAATTGGTTTGCGTGTAAGTGGTAATGAGAGCTGTTTAAACCATGACTACAAATTAGTTTATATCGCTTTCAAAAACATTTGCTTGTTATCGATTAATCACAAGAAATAACAACCTTTTTGTTTGATTTAAAGCAATAAAGACAAGCGAAACAAGTAGCAAAGGTTTTATTTTAAAATGGAGGCCACGAACAACCACCTATGCTAACAAAGAGGTACGGTGCCTTCCCATGGTTTCCGATTGACCGCCAATTTCCATTTGACTATATACTAATTATCACACATGACACAAGAGCGTGCAAGATATTATTTCTTTTTGTCATTTAAATTTTATACTTTCTTGCAACCATGATTAATGAGTACAAGACCTTGTACGTGTTTACATTTTGTTTGACGTGTACTCAAATAAATAATATCTAACTCCAACTGTTTACGTAACAGTTGCGTTTGTAAATGCTGGAACGTAATACAAACTGGCAACATCACTTCAGCTATGATATTAATGAGAACATGTATATACATATGCACAATCTGCAATAAAAATTAACATCAGTATCTTCCTTCGAAAAATGTCACGGTTGTCAATATTAGTTTATTTGCTTCAGTAAAGTAGGTCAATGAAATGTCAATCCATATTCCTGTTCTAAACTTAGCAACCTTCAGGTTATATCTAAAAACAATAAGTGCAAAGTGCGAATTACATTTTGCATTCTGAATAAATCGATAGATATTACCATGGACCGACGTGATACTTGGAGCGTCCTGTGTAGCTAGTGTATGTAGCGTTTGTAAGGAGACAACGTGTAAAATTATTCTTTTGCAGGATCAAAGTTAATAATAAACAAAACATTGCTTTTATCCATAACGTATTTTCTTTCGAACAGACAGGACATTTAGACTGCAGTATTCACGTGGCATAACAACTTCCGCAAGTGCGCAATGCACGCAACATGCTTCAAAGTTTGATTCAGAAGCTAGAGATAGCAAGTGACAGTGCCCACTTTAATGTATGTCTCATTTATTGTCAAGGTATTTAACTGAAATAATACGAAACACATACCGTAGAGGACATATGTCCTCTTGATCATTCTGTATGTTGTTAACAAATACCCTCTAGTTAAAATCTTATGAGATATATACTAATATCAAGGTGGGAAAAAAAATCTCAAGAGGTGTTTTCCGGTCAAATGAGGAGAAAGCTACTACAGGCTTTTTCGCTTTGTATCTCCACAAGTTATATTAAAATAAAAGCAAACATTCTTAACACAAGTTTCCTTTCCTTCGATCAAATGGGTTAGATAGGACATGTGGGGCTCTAAATACATACTAGGCTTTTATTGCTTGTACAGCCCATCTTTGTTTGCACCTAATTAGAAGTAAAGAGAAAAGAAGTGGAAGAATCAACTGGTACAATATTATTGAGCACCAAAACCGGAACACATACAGAATTGTGCAGGGAAGGTTATTTCCTCTTGATGCGCTTCAGATTCCAGCTTTGACTTTTCAGTTTTTTTTGTTATTACGGTTATAACGTTGGAAGAATTATTTTCTTACAAGTTCAAGCCAAATGTTTGTAAATAGACCTATCAATAGAACAATAAACTGTTACACACGCAAAGCTCAACCCTACTGAAAAGGTATATGTAAGACATGTTTGTCCAATCATTGGATGGAAAAGGGACACATATCATTATTAGGGATGGAATAAAATATAAACGGACGCAAAAAGATATAGTTGGTGAGGCTGAACTGAACTCTTATATCGGCCCGAGAAGAATAGTTTTGGGGGTTAATTCATGTGTGAAGGTTATTTTAAACGTACTGATTTTAATTTTGTGCAAATTTCTGCAGGTATTTTCGTATGAAAGCAAGATAATTCTCTTAAATTACTTTGTCATTTTATATACGCAGTGGCACCAGTTGTGTTATATGATCATCTCCAAAAGTTTTAAAGTGAATATCGAACTGAGATTTATAAGAAACAAAACCATCTCAGGCTATACGCGCACAAGAAAATGTATTGAGAAATGGGGTGGGGTATAGCACCATTTAAAGCATACGATCTTCGACACGTTTCGATAAATTCATATTACAGTAGTACCTGTATTGACCTACTCTAACGAAACTTTATCCACTTGTGTGTTATTTAAAGTCATACTGGTTCAATAACTGGAGATGGTAAAATGTCACCTTCTAATATTGGACAGGTAAATAAGGGATACATTGCGAAAATTGGGTTGGAAACAAGGTTGCTTGGCGTAAACGTGAAGAAAAGGAAAACAAACACGTTAGTGTAACTCATCATTGCATCATACCTACCTCTATCCTGATATGTAACTCATCATTGCATCGGGTATTCATCGAGCCTGAATGTAACTCATCATTACATCATATGTACATCGAGTCTGAATGTAACACATCATTGCATCATACGTACCTCGATCCTGAATGTAACTCATCATTGCATCACATGTACATCGAGCCTGAATGTAACTCATTATTGAATCAGATATACCTGAACCTGAATGTAACTCATCATTACATCACATGTACATCGAACCTGAATGTAACTCATTATTGAATCAGATATACCTCGAGCCTGAATGTAACTCATCACTGGGCCATATACTACGATTCTGAATGTAACTCATCATTGAATCATACAGACATCGAACAACATTACACCTGGAGAAAACTATGTTTTGTTCGCGGTTTTGCGCCATTTGTCAGCACATAGGTTATACCAGCAGATTTAGTGGAGGAGGGAACAGGGAAAACCCGGGGATGAACTACTGGCCCGCGGGAAGCTACTTGCAAGATTGTACACACACCCACGTTGGTCTATCAAAGATTCGAACTCACCCGGACAGAGATGAAATGTGTGAGTGATCTGTCAAGGCGAGCATGTTAGACCATTTGCCTCCCAGGGCCTCTGCAGTAAAACTAGCTATAGAATTTCCAAAGGTAAATAATTATATATATATATAATGTTATGCTAGTAAGCGTTTATTATCGTTTGATGTCATGCTAATAGAAGGTACTATCAATGTAGTCGTAAACAATTTGGGTAGAATAATTGTGAGAAATATTTTCATATTATACGGAAGCGATGATTTTTTCAAGTGGAATGACTATATTTTCGTGATAACGAAGAACAGATTCAGTTAGCATAAATAGTGGTTAACAAAGTATTATCGGTGATATATACTGTTAGATAAGTAAATCAACATGTATATTTCTGAACACGAACAGGTAGGTTACGTGTAAGTTTATATACACAGCTACAGATATCAGCATGATGGCCATATGAGATGAAAATATAAACTCTGATCGAAAAATTGCCTAGTAATTTTAATTTAGATTCCTATATCAATTTAGCAATGTATTCATGGTTCTCTATTTTATTTATCTATCACCAATAGATAAAACCCGAAATTTCCTCAAACTTTAACCCAAGGCTAAATAATATTATTTAAAATTTTAAAAGCTTAAATGTTCAGGATAAACCTATGCGGGTACAAAATGGGCTCGATTACAAAACCTTGGATTATTGTTTCCTTAATAAAGATATAAAAAAATAAGTTACACCAGAATTCGAGAAGATCCAATCACTCAAAGTTTCAGATATACTATTTGTTCGCACCTGTTAGTTCATTGTTGGATATAATCTAAATTACTTAATTAATCTCCTACAAGCGCGAATAAAAAAAAAAAATAAATAAGAAAAACAAAATACAAAAGCGTGCATGGACAACAATTTGCACGTCGGTGACTGAGTTAGTTAATCCTTGTAAACTGAATAAAGTTCGAACGTCAAGTATGAAAATTAATTGCCTCGACTAGGCATTCATTTCGGATCTTTTAAACATAGGATGTAAATTGAAAGATAAAATTAATATGCCCGTAAGATATATGATTAACTACAATACAAAGCGATTCGTGTTCCTGAATGAGGCGATGACTTCTTAGTGTAACAAGATGCTTTCTTTTATAAATAGCAGAGAAAGAATTTTAAACTAGGCCTCTTGATATAAGATATACACATAAATTATGAGTGGGCAAGCAGTACACGTCACGTTTTCGATTAATCTAAGCGCGAAAAGTCACGTAAGAACCATTTATTTAGAGCACATTTGAAAGGTCAATTAACCTTATATAACCTCACCTCCAACTTACTTACCAAAATATTTCCAACTAGATTGGTTTTATAGGTGTGACGTCAGTTTTCAGTACATGACAGGCTATGCATGACAGCTAGTATATTTGTGGAGGAAGAACCCAGAAAGACCCTGGAAAAACCCAGAAAGACCCTGGAAAAACCCAGAAAGACCCTGGAAAAACAACCGACTCACGATATATAACTAGTTTTCTTAAATATCCACGTTGGCTGAGCCAAGACTCGAATCATCACGGACATACGTAAGATGGTCTCAGGTCACAATTAATAATTAATGTTTAAAGTTGAAATAAGTGTGGCATGCAAATATAAAAGTTTGACTAAAATTGGCCATACAAATTGGGCCTTTCAGGCCTCAGGTCACAATTAATAGTTCCGGTTCAGTACCCACGAATGTAGTCCCAGTCTATTTTTAGATCATTTTTCCTGTCTCCGTTTGGTGGTGATACAAGAGTTAGATTTAGGCATTCTTGGTACGGATTTAAAGGCAATTGTTTATTCTTTAGAATATGAGCTTATGGTGTGGTTGTCTGTGTGTATTTCGGCGACAGTGCACAGTGGGTAATAAGGCCTTGGTGATGATCCGGAAGTGAAATCTGTGTTCCATTGCATGGTGTTTTGTTTACAATTCAGCCTCTCAAAATAATGCAGGTCAACCCTTGACAAGAACTTCACCGTAAAGTCATCTTTGAAGGTATTTTAGATTAACATATGATTTGTATTGATTGTCACACAGTGGAAAGTTCAGTACTGAGAAACAAATGTAGAGAATATATAGTAAAATTAATTGTGTTCTATCGCCAGATGTGAGTAATCTGAAAAGGTTAGCGCCTTCGACCACCCCTCCACTCAGGTCCCCATTTTATACTGGATATAAGTTCATAAAAAAACAAGATAATTGTAGAGCTCACAATACAGGGTCTTCAAATTTAATTGCGTATACTTCACAATTGGCCCAAGAGCAAGGGAAAGACAAATTCGAACAGAAAATTTCCTTATTTTCAAAGATATATCATGTATAGTCAGATGTTAACTCATCCGGACCTTACTCTTACTTTGGCTTCACAAGCACTATATTTATCAGCAGTGTTTCTTTGTGTGTGGTTATTTGATGAAATACATCTTGCCTTTGACTTTCACAACGAAACAAAAGTTTAATTTATTGTCTCTATTGAATATTCATTTTGTCAGTGGCTTTATGTTTTTGGACACCGAATGTTTACACAAACTGCTATTATCCTGTTTCTGCACAAAGCACTCATTCTGCTTCATTCCATATAACTCTTCTTTAAACGTGTGCAAAATGTATTGAAAATGAAAATGAATATTTATTTGGAAGATAAACAGGAATAGAGATGTAGGATTCACTTCCATATTGGCTCCGAAATTTTTGAATCCGTAGCCATGTTACCAAAGCGGGACGTTCTGTATAAATTAACCTCATGATTAGAAGTTACAGAAAAATTGTTACAATATATGTTTGTCATATCACAATTGCGACAGTGTATTTAAAATAATAACGTTTACTGCTCCGACATGGTTTACTTCTTACGCTTTTGCAAACAAACAAGCAAACCAACAAACAAAGATCTATCTTGTGCAAACTGTAATGTATACGTAGATTTATAAAACTCGGTACTTTGAGTACAACGATTCTACGCTTTCAATGAACTGGCAGTAGCTGAATATTATTTTCTGGGACAATGTGAAGTTATATAAGGTCAATTAGAAAGTTGGAGGCTATATAAAGGTTAATTAGACAATATGAGATTATATAAGGCTAATTAGACAGTCAGAGATTATAGAAGGCTAATTAGACAGTTGGAGGTTAGTTAAGGTTAATTAGACAGTTGGAGGTTATTTAAGGCTAATTAGACAGTTGCAAGTTATATAAGATTAATTAAACATTTGGAGGGTATACAAGTCCATTTAGACAGAAAGAGGTTATATCAGGTTAATTAGACAGTTACAGGTTATATAAGGCTAATTAAACATTTGGAGGTTATATAAGGTTAATTAGACATTTGGAGATTATTAAAAGGTTAAATAGACAATCGGAGGTCATATAATGCTAACTAGACAGTTAGATGTTATATAAGGCTAATTAGACAGTTTGAGGTTATATAAGGTTAATTATGCAGTCAGGGATTATATCAGGCTAATTAGACAGTCGCTAGTTATATTATACTAATTAGTTGTATGTTATATAAGGTTAATTAGATAGTTGGAGGTTATATAAGGCTAATAAGAAGTTGGTGGTTATATAAGGTCAATTAGATAGAGGTTATATAAGGTTAATTAGACATTTGGAAGTTCTATTAGGTCAAATATATTGACTGTCAAATGTGCTCTGAAAAAGAGAACATACGTGACTTTTCGCACGTCGAATAACTGTAAACAAGGTATATACTTCTCGCCCGATCAGAATTCATTTATAGCATTTGCATCACTAGGCTGAGTTTCAAATCTCTTATATTAATCAATGAAAGTATCTTGTTACACTCAAAAGTCCGCACCTTATTCGGCTGGTTGGTTGTTATGGGTTAAACGTCATTACTAGACATACGATACATGGCGGCCAGTGGAGGAAAAATCTGGGAAAACCCCGTGAAGAGCCATAGACCAGCAACTTATTCGGAAAACGAATCACTTCTTATAATAGTTAAAATACATCTTGTGTACAAATTAATTTTACCCTTCAGTTCGCGTATAATGTTTAACAGATTGGAGATAAATACCCATTTGTGGTGATTAATATTTCTTCTTGACGTTCAAGCTGTATCCAGTTCATGAGGGCTATAATCCAGTCTTGCAGTGACATGTTTTAATGGCTTAGATATTTCTCCCTGTTGACTGTCTTAAGAGCAACTTTATGGAATTTATTTTATACGCAACAATTACAGATTAACTGACATCCAGTTATTCGATCTACTCATGTCTAAACAGTTTTTATTGTTAAGAAAGAATAATAAAATGTCAAACCAATTCTGTACACTGCATTGTCTGGAAAATCCAATGCTGAAACTGTTCCATTTATCATTTAAAATATTATAATTTTACCTTTTTTCAAAGTCTGAGAAAATTTTGGGTTGTATGTATGCAATTGACAGAAATATACAATGGAGAACAAATGATAATTTATGATAAACTAGTTCTCTAAAACATTACGAAGCAAGCTATTCAGTGAGGGCTTATCTTTCACTCTTTAGCATTTACGTGTCAATCTTCTATTGCCGTCTGTAGCTGCCCACGAAAAGCTATACTTATAAGGAGTTTACGTATATATATATATATATATATATATATATATATATATATATATATATATATATATATATATATATATATATATATATTCAGCCAACGATCCAAGTCTAAATTGCCGCCGGATAACCAAGATTTTGTGTAACATCATCGTGCAAGAGTATAAAGGAATGAAAATGAATAGCAAACACGATATATGATGATGCAAAAATTAATAACAGCGCAAAAGCATTCTCGTACCGCGAATGGAAACAACTGTTTTGTATTTTGTGCCTTTGTGCCGTTATCTGCTCATTTGTTATAGATAATGCGTTTCAAAGAGAAAGAGAGATAGAGTGGGAGGTTCAAATTCTACAATCAATCACAACCGGTGACAAGTCCCTGTGCAAATAATAATTGCAGAGTCTTCATTGATGCATGCTGCGTAATGCTGTTTAACGATCTCTACACTGACTGCATTAAACAGGATAGTACAAAAGCGTCCCTGCATTAGAAGAAACCCCTTAACACACTTTATGTTACGCATCATGACACGGCAGATCGATCCTACATACGCCGTCTCGCTAGTGCATGATAACGCTGATTTTACTAAAAGTGCAAGAATAGTCTTGTTGTATGTCCTTTTAGTTCAAAGATGACCACGGAATCACTAGCACGTGTTGCAGTTCTGAGATTTACGATGCTCGCACTTCTGCACTGGCTCTGCAATTCTCAGTTCAACGTCTGTAGCTTAAGTATGGATGAGAATGCGCCAGGTAGTAGTAGCACAATGGGTCTTGGTAGTAGTAGCACAATGGGTCTTCTAGATTTCGGTTACTAATTTAGGCCTATGACTTCTATATCCCCTGAGTTTAAATGGTTTTACCTTCGCGTCACACACAAGGGTATTATTTATGCGTGATAATTTAGCCAGTAAAAATCATTCTAATGTTAGCGTGAACGATGGAGTCTGTTACTAATTCTTTGGGAAATACCATTACCAATTCTTCGAAAATACAAATGGCGACACCAACAGCTCTGGCACCTCAGCGTCTTTGTATATGCTGCTACCATTAGGTGTCTTTGTGGAAACTCAACGGTTTTTGCGCAGCAAACATTTCCTAGATCAATATACATTGCAAAACAGACTTGATTTTACTGTTTGTGATAGAATTTCCTCCTTTTGGTTCTGTTTCTGTGCTGTATCTGCGCACGGAGTCGCCGCTGGTTTTTCATTTCCACCAATATGGTATCGAACTCCGCCATGGTAATGGTTTTATCTTTGACGGTTACCGAGTATAGTTTACTAATTGTATTTCCGCCGCGAGAATTCCTGAACAAACACGTATTTGCGAATGTAGATTAAGTTAACAACACCGTCAGTCGTACCAGTTACTATCAATATAGCCCAGACAATACATCCGACTGGTATGCCTACAGTGGTTGCTGTGGTAATAAATCCAGGAACATCATAACCAACAGCGGTGAAAATGTTCTTTTAGAGGTTTCACCTCGCAGCTTTTGTCCCGTTTCGATTATTTTGTAGCGCCAGTCATCTTCAGGTGCAATACACAGAACACATCGAACCAATATTTCCTTTTATTGGTACAGCTAACATCCAATTAGAGAAAATATCTTTTGGGGGAATATTTAAATTTCCGGCGATCGTGTGATCTTGGGTCATTGCACTACATTCATTTCATATAGAATCATAAGGATTACACCAATGAATTGTTTCTGAAACGATCGGTCTTGTCTTCGTCCAAATTCTTTAACATGGGCAAGTACGTTCTTGTTAAATAATAGTCAAAATATTTCTCTTCTTGGTTGAATCAATACTGGTGCAACATAATCAACAGGGAATGCAACCGGTGTGGATTTGTCTGTGAACTTCACTTCATTATTGTAGAAACAATCCCGCGTGCTTTTGAGCCTCTCAGTGCAGTCAGCGACCGAGCGTTTTAGCGTGATATTACAAAACTTTCAACCTGGCTTCGAGTTGTTATTGGTCCCACATGTCGATTTGTAATTTAGCAATTAAGAAGATTATATTTCAGAGTATACAAGAGTTAGATAATACCATCATTCTGAAACAGATATTTATCAACAAGTGGAATGAAATTTCTACCAATGTTTGCATCCACTGTTGGTCGCTCCAACACCCCGTCGGCAAATTCCGCAGAATCAACTCTTTCAGAATCCATTATTTATATGTAATGATAAATCTTAAACTCAAACTCCGGACGGTTAAGTTCCACTTTGCAGAGTCCCTTGAACTAAATTTTATCTCTGGCGACCAATAATAATGATACCGTATATGTCAAAGATTCTGGAACGTGGTCGTCTTTGATGGCATGCATTCTTAATGGTCATCATGTATTATTACTGTCCTTATCCGAGGCCACACTGACTCTTAATGCATGCGCCCTTGATCGACGTTATACACAAGGCAATTCAGCAGAATGCTGGCTGCGATTTTGCCCGCTATTGACATAAATATGTCCCAATGGTTGTCGCGGGATTGTTTGATTCCTTCTGCTTGTACAAGTCGATGATAGATGCATCCTTTTACTCCTGAGGAATAGTTCATCAAGTCCACATTGACAGAAGAGTTCAGTCAGTTTCTGTGCCATGTGCCACCCTCTGGATTTGTTGATGTTTGCTTGCGTACCATCAACTCTCTGAGTTATCATTGGACACACTAATTGATGTTGTTGAAGGCTGCCTTCTTAGATGATGAAGTGTTGTCTTCTAAACATGCCTTCCGTTAGCGACTTTTCTCATTCTGAGGTCTATGTGTGTCAGTATTATAGTCATCAAACCAATCCTGATGTTTACGTTTGGATGCACTTGAGTACAACTAGTCTCGGAAGTATGCCAAGTTTTCCTCGACATCCTCGGAATTCGGATCAATTGTTTTGACTGCACAATTTTTTTTTTAAACAGATGCCTGTATCACATTCTCCTGATTCAATTTGACGACATTAAGCTTTCTGGGCACCTTTTACCTTGTCTTCTTCTGCTAAAATGGAATCTGAATGCTGAGCTTGAGGTATATAACCCTGTGTTCAGTATAGCATTCTGCACTTCTCGGGGTCTTCGTCACGTGGACGGTATGTCTGGCTCTTTTGACGTTGACTTGGTCAGTGAAATGCCAATGCCAGGCCCGGCCTTAGGGCAAGGCGAACGAGGCAGCCGCCTTGGGCCCCGCGATTTCAGGGGTCCCGCGCTGCTGACGGAAATCAACTCCGCAATGCAATTTTATTGCTTGGGGCCCCGCTCATCGCTTGCTGCCTTGGGCCCCGCACATCCTATGGCCGTTTCTGGTCAATGCTTAGGGCATGTGTGCATCTAATACGTCTTGTTGCGGTTTACTGGTGACTAGGGTGTCATGTTCAGAGCATTTCCTAAGTAGGAGTCCGTTGTTCCTGCATTTGTTAAAAATCAATTTTGCCAATCAAGCTTGGCCATGTCTGGTGATCACTGCCAATCTAGAATTGAAGTCACAAGTGATATTGAGTTTGTTTGCCTTCGACACTTCTGTGATCAAAGACTTCAAGTCTTCACAAAATTTGTCCTTGATCTCATCTGGGTTGGTTATGGTGGGTGCATAGGCGTTGATGATAGTTGCATTTTTCCTCGAGACAGTGGGAGTACCAAGAATAATACAGTTGTGTCCGTTTGCGTTTTGCCAAACGCAGCTTTATCCTTGACAGAATATTACATGAGTGATTACAGCTTTATCCTTGACTAAGATATGACGAGTTATTACAGCTTTATCCTTGACAAGATATGACGAGTTATTACAGCTTTATCCTTGACAGGATGTATCTTATGTGATTACAAGCTAGTATGCAGAAGACGGCAGCCGGAAAATAAAGTAGCCAGGTAATTATGGTGGTAATTAGGAATTAAAGCAGCAATAAAACTTGAAAATTAAAGTTATGACACATCGTTTTTAGTTGAAAGCAGAGATCTTTATTTCGTTTTGGTCTTAATACCTGAAAAAGTTATGATGGAACATAAATGCATGCATATAATAGAGATCCAGTGAAGGAGTGGGGATAATTTCAATAAGAGATGAACATGAGAATATGAAGTACAAAGGATGGTAATTTCATTTACAAATAACCGTTTTCATCAGCGTAGGGCCACAACATGTGAGGAAACACACGAAAAGGGCAAAGGAGAAATAGTTCCTTCTCAATTTTTATAATGATTTATTGATTATGCTTTGTACAGCCAGAAACATCTTTGCGGGTACTGATCACTTTAAAATTTCCTCACAATTCATTACAAGCGCTGAAAACTGATCTGTAAATAGTCTTCACAATCATGGTACGGGGGTGGGGGGAAGAATCGATAAGTATGTTATTTCCTTTTATGGGGTAAATAAATTTAAATTTAAATCACATATTAACCTTTGTTTAATCAAATAACGACGGAGAAAGAAAACCATGCACTTTAAAGCAGAACAAAGCGAAAGATTATGTAAGGAGATACGGGTGAAATTAGAAAGGGGCGGGTATTGGTACCTTCATTTACTTTATCAAAGCACTCTACTTTATTTTCAAAGAGTTATTGTTATTAATATTTTATCATAAATATAGATTTTATGTATTAATTTTCTGTTTCTAATGCACATGATGTAAGAATAGAAAATAAACTAACTCCTAAAAGCAGGAATTGCGTTACAGCACTGTCATGCACAGTAATTCGTGATTCTGTGATAACTAAAAGTTTTTTGTTTTACTCTCTCTTTCTATCGATGAAAATACTGACTGTATGTATTTTTACATTTATGACAGTACTTATTGTAGGTATCCCTCTATCAAAGACAATACTGACTGTAGGTATCTCTCTATCAATGACAATATTGACTGCAGGTATCTCTCTATTTATGACAATAATGACTGCAGGTATCTCGCTATCAATGACAATCATGACTGCAGGTATCTCGCTATCAATGACAATCAAGACTGGAGGTCTCTCTCTATCAATGACAATCATGACTGCAGGTATCTCTCTATTAATGACACTACTGCCTGCAGGTATCTCTCTATCAATGACAATCATGACTGCAGGTATCTCTCTATCAATGACAGTGCTGTCTGCAAGTATCTCTCTATTTATGACAGTACTGATCGCAAGTATCTCTCTATCGATGGTAATACTGGTTGTGAGCATCTCTCTATCTATCGATAACAATACTGACTGCAGGTATCTCTATTTATCAATGACAATATTGACTGTATGTGCATATCTATCGATGTAAATGCTGACTGTAGCTATCTCTCTATCGATGACAATACGTATTCTAGGTATCTCCCTTTCGTTGATAACACTCACTGTAGGTATCTCTCTATGACATTACATCATTGTAAGTATCAGTCGATGAAAATACTGATTGTAGATATCTCTTTCTATCGATGAAAATTCTATAGGATTAATTGATCATGGTTGGGTATTTATCGATGTGTAAATTTTACCTAATCGCTCACAAAGTAAATAAAGTCCTAAGGACTTGATGTAAACTTAGTGATTAGTTAAAATTTACATATCCATAAATACCCAACCATGATCATTTAATCCTTATGATTCCAATTTACGTCCTTTCTAACATCAGATCAACAGATTTAATCAACAAAACATTCACTTTTATGTACCTCGAAGTTTTCTTTCATTAGCCTCTTAACTGCAATAGAATACATAGCCCTATCTTCGCCAGCCAAGAATCACTGATTCTTTATACAGTGATACGGGGTAGAATGTCATAGCGGGCCATGCCAGTGGTATATTGTTATGATCATTAATATAATATATAAAATATGGTTTTTGCTGTTAAAACAGGAATATTCCTTCTTTTTTTCCCAAAATTACGCTTGCGTATGGCACGTGTTGTTATAGCAACGTCGTTGTTAATTTCTACGCATTTCGATCTTTCAAAAGCAAAATCGTTAGTAGTATATGGGGACAATTTGGCTCTCATTGCCCAAAGAAAGAAAATCAGCCTGGGACGATATGGCCCTCAAAGTTGTAGCAAAAAATGGCACACCCTGGGACGATATGGCCCCCAAGATTAATTATAGCGACAATAGGAATGGAACAGGTGGGATGACGTCATGGTGTTGGACACTTGCAACAATGTGGCAAGTGGCTGACCTGAATACGCGCAGCTTCCACTCTAGGTAGGGACAAATACAATAGAAGACAGAGACATAGACAACACACAGATAACACATATACTGGCAAATTTTTGAATAAATATCTTTTCGAGGCATATGAAAGTGGCCCTGAAAAGGGCCTGTGGGTTCTTCTTCTTCTATTGTTTCCACTTCTTCCACCATGTTCTCACTTTTTCAATGATTCCTCACTTTTTCAATGATTCCTTTCTTCTTCTTTTCTTCGTCTGGAATTCAGTCAGGATGTCCCATAGCTCTAAACCTTTCCTGTACCTTCATCTAGTTGATGTTCAGTCTTTCAAACTCTTCTTTTCTCTTTCTGTTTTCCTTCCCTTTTCTCTCGTTTGTCCAGGTGTCCTTGATTTTCTTTACCTCTTCTTCCATCACATTTTTCATCTTGTCTTCGGCTTTTTTTAATTGTTGTAAACCCCACTGGACAAAAGACCACTCTGACCAATTAAATGTATCTTGCAAGAAGCTCCTCACTTGGATGACAAGATCAAGGGCTTCCTTCAATGTGCCTATTCTTACATACTTAGGCTTGAAGAATTCTCTTAATTTTTCCACCTCCTCTTCTATCATTCCTGCCACCAGATCCCTGGCTACTTTGAGGCTAGTGACTTGACTGGTCACAAAGTCTTTCAAGACTGGATAGATCCATTCTTTTTCAAGTCTTTCCACCACATAGGCCGCATCCATCATCCAGAACCAACTATGCCTTAATTCATTAAACAAATTCATTTTTTCTTGAAGGTGTTGACTAGCCAACGCGGGTAGCCAGACTGTCGAGCGCTCTGATTTATATCCGTGGAGAACGGACGTGAAGGAAAACATCCCTTACACTCACTTCACATATTATCTACTGTCCAACAAACGAACGCGAACACATAAAACACACACTATACTATCCACACAAACAAACGCGAATGCATAAAACACACTCTATAATGTCCACACAAACGAAGGCGAATGCATAAAACACACCATATTTACTATCCACACAAACGGACGCGAATGCATAAAACACACACTATACTATCCACACAAACGAACGCAAATGAATAAAACACACACTATACTATCCACACAAACGGAAGCGAATGCATAAAACACATCATATTTACTATCCACACAAACGGACGCGAATGCATAAAACACACCATACCTACTATTCACACAAACGAACGCGAACGCATAAAACACACCATACCTACTATCCACACAAACAAACGCGAATGCATAAAACACGCCATACCTACTATCCACACAAACGGGAAGAGAAGAAAAAACACACCATATCTACTATCCACACAAACAAACGCGAACGCAAACACACACACACATCAGTAAAGAAGTGAGTGTTTATAGTCACACTACTTCACATTCACACAAATTGGCAACTTGAATAGTCTCTTTCCTAGAGATCTGTTTAGCCCTGAGAAGGGCTGTTTTTTTTTAGAACTTCAGATGCACCCGTTTAGTGATGACATCTCCCAGGTCGTGCCCCACACACGCATCGCCGGCTCCAGTCATTATCCCAATTAATGCGTATGATTGGGAGCACAGACGGGGCTTGAGTAGCCTCATCATCCCAGTTTTCACTTTGAGGGATAGTGAATACTTGTTCCCTCTGTCTTCTCCTATGCCAGAGTCGGGGATGATGAGGTCTCTGTGGCTTCCACTCTTGCCGTTGTCTCTCCAATTCCTCCAATGCTTCCTGCTCCCAGTTTTCTGCCTGGGTGACAGCGGCTCTTGATACTGGTGGTACTGGTGGCAGAGGTTGTGGTAGTCTTTGTTGTGGAAGTGGTGGCTGTTGAGGCGTTGGTGTCCGCACCTCAGGCTTGACCTCACACACAGGTCTTAGCATGAGGTGAGGCAGGATCCCTCGCTTCTTTTCCTTCTCCTCTTCTTTCTTTTTCTTCTCTTCCTCCTCCTCTTTCTTGTCTTCTTCTGCACTAGCCTCCATGGCCAGCTCCACCAGGAGGCGTCTGGCATACTCCAGGGGCATCTGAAGTTCTAAAAGTTTTGCGATTCTGCTACTCATCTTCAATGTTGATACGTCAACGATGGGTAGCCAGACTGACGATAGCGCTGCTTTATATCCCTGGAGCACGGACTTGAAGGTAAACATCCCCTGACACCAAAACTTACCATCACATCAAACGCGCGGACCTAAAAGAAACACTCACGTTGACTTTTTTTACTTACAAACACAGACATGCACCTTACTCTTACTTTGGCTTCACAAGCACTATATTTATCAGCAGTGTTTTTTTGTGTGTTGTTATTTGATGAAATACATCTTGCCTTTGACTTTCACAACGAAACAAAAGTTTAATTTATTGTCTCTATTGAATATTCATTTTGTCAGTGGCTTTATGTTTTTGGACACCGAATGTTTACACAAACTGCTATTATCTTGTTTCTGCACAAAGCACTCATTCTGCTTCATTCCATATAACTCTTCTTTAAACGTGTGCAAAATGTATTGAAAATGAAAATGAATATTTATTTGGAAGATAAACAGGAATAGAGATGTAGGATTCACTTCCATATTGGCTCCGAAATTTTTGAATCCGTAGCCATGTTACCAAAGCGGGACGTTCTATATAAATTAACCTCATGATTAGAAGTTACAGAAAAATTGTTACAATATATGTCTGTCATATCACAATTACGACAGTGTATTTAAAATAATAACGTTTACTGCTCCGACATGGTTTACTTCTTACTCTTTTGCAAACAAACAAGCAAACCAACAAACAAAGATCTATCTTGTGCAAACTGTAATGTATACATACGTAGATTTATAAAACTCTGTACTTTGAGTACAACGATTCTACGCTTTTAATGAACTGGCAGTAGCTGAATATTATTTTCTGGGACAATGTGAAGTTATATAAGGTCAATTAGAAAGTTGGAGGCTATGTGAAGGTTAATTAGACAATATGAGATTATATAAGGCACACTTCCATTTTTTTTTTAAGATACAAAAAAACAATTTTTTTTGGCAATTGAATTAGTATGTCTTTTCGAGAGTATTGGGGCAGCCCTGAAAAGGGCTGTTTTTGTTGACGGGGAGTGATGGCAATCTTTTTTTCTGTCTAAGATTGCGTCCCCGTCTGACGGCAGGCTTTTCTATACGATATGGCCTGCTTCTGCGGAAAGAAAAGGAGAACTCCTTGGTGTCTACTCGACAGTCAACAAAACCTCTGTCTGGTTCTTGCTGCTGCTGTTGTTGCTGCTGCTGTTGTTATTGTTGCTGTTCTCTCTGCTTCTGAAGTCTGTACTTCTGTGTCCATTCTTCTTGTTCTTTCTTGATCTCCTCTCTGAAGACCTCTTCTACCAGGTCTTGGGCTATTGATAACATCCTTACATTCTCTAGCTCTTCAGGCTTCGGTATCAGGTCTAGCCTGACAGGATGTAAATTCACGTAAGCTTCGTTCAGCTTGGCTAGTCTGGAAGGCATGTTCATAGGATGACGAGTCAACAGCGGATGGCCAGACTGGCTGGCTGGCTGAAGAATTATAGTCGCATATGAAAACTAAGTTCTTTCGCGACTTGTTAATTCCCGATGTCGGGATATTTAATTGGTCGGGGTTGTAGGAATGGTTCCATGACAACCCCGCTTTAATGCGCGAAGTTGCGCTTTTCACTTGTCTGGCAGAGGAAAAGGAGGAAAGGGGCCCCGGGAAAGGCCACAAACGCTCAGCAACGGATGTTGTCCACCCCCAAAAAACGCCAGATCGCACTTATTTGTCAAATTCCGTCATAGTAGATTAATGGACATTCCCTATTACCAATATTGTGTAAGACACCTGTGCAATTAATCAAATATAATGAGTTATTAAAAATTTTCATCATTAATTAATGTAATTCATAGTTGGAATTTAGTGTACAAAGTGTACATAAAAAGTACACGCTTAGTTAATTAGAGGCAAAATTTTGATGGTGGAACCAAAGGGTAAAATTCGATTTATAAAATAGAGATATTATCAAAAAGGTTTTCAAGCCAAAATGAAAACCTCATGTTATCAGGCAAAATTGGAAGCCGTGTTTATCTTTTCTGTCTCCCGGCTTCCATGGTATGCAGGCTCGCTCGGAATGCAGTCTATCCCGGTATACGACGGCTTTCCAACTCCGTACCAGATTTGTTTTGGTGGCTGCCCCACTGGTCTTATGGCTCCCTTAGTTGTAAGAGTCCAGCCTAGCTAAGTAGCCTTCTATAATCTCTCTATGCTCTCCGTTTGGATGTTCTATCGTTTCGTCGGAACTGTCTGTGTGGTGTTTTGTGGGTTGTTGTCCACTTAATCCTTTTCTGTATCAGCAGCTGTATCAGTGTAGAAAAGCTCAGCTTGGCAGTGCAGGGATCTACTCCTATGGCCATTTTGTTTTCTTTGTGTTGTTCTATGGTCCGTTGTTTGTAGTCCCTTGTTCCCGTCGTTTCCCGCTGGTACCCCTTTCACCGCGCTCTTGTTACACTGATCCTGTCTTCTCTGAGTCTTCTGCCTCAATGAATGATGAGGTTGGCCAGACTGGAGACCGACCCGCTTTATATGGTTCAGACGCGGACGCGATAGAAAACATCCCTACTAGGGTTTTTGTTGGGTCGGAACGTTATGATAGCGAATGTCATGGTGAGGGATAGAGAGAAGTCAAAGAGCATATATTCAGTCTTTTTGAAAACAAACGACAGACACATGTTTTCAAAACACAACTTTTTTTTTATTCAACAAACAGTGAACCACTAACAATTGACAATAACATCAAATAAATTATTTTTGACAAGGTTGACAACGTTGTGAAATCATGTGAGATTTCCACTGATGGAAGTCATGAGGCCCTTGATGTACACTACGTTTCCTAGCTAAAGACAAAAGATAGCCATAATGGTCACAAAACCATCGATCTACTTTCTAATCGTTTCTAGAAGAGTTACTATCAAAATAAGTCACTAAATGTTCCAAAGAATATCCAAGACTGCGTTTGTGAAGACAATACACACAATATTGTCCACACATCATGGAATCTGTGCCTTGTAATTTCACGTTTTTGTATCGTGTCGTCTGGGCATTTCTTCTCATAATGTCGATGATGTCGTCTTCCAAAGGGGGTAATCCATACGAATGAAAATATTCCACACAACTCTCTTGAGGGAAGTAGACGGCGACCCAGTGAATTCATGGGAGATGACTGTCGTCCGTGTTGATGACATAAGCTTGATGGTCTTGAGGTTTGCGATGAGGTAGTTCATCTTTAGCGCACACGACAGGATTCCAGGAAGCAGTGGACGAACAGTTGTTCAAAAGGTAATAAAGTTCCCAGGTATCCATATTTTGTTTTGTTGTTTTTTTCACAGGTAATGATAAGTCATCAATTCAATTCTGACTTTTTTGTTTGAAAAGCTCAGTCAAGTAGCATTTTCTTCGCTTCGTATCCGCACTCTGGGCTAAGAGAGATTCGATGCGATAGATCTCTAGAGTAGTCAATGGAAAACAGGAATGATCACGCAAGTCTTTATACCACTCATGCAACACTGCTTCTTCCAAGATGAGACTCCAACCGTCGTCCAGATACTCGTCCAATTTTTCTTCTTGACTCCTCATCAAACATTTATCTAGTTGAATTTGACTGGGATGATCGTTTTGACATCCATATGAATCTTTCTTACTCAATTCCGTAATTTTATCCTCCAGGTGATTGGCAAAACAGGACACTAAATGTTGTTCTTGTTCTGGCCATATGGACGTGACCAGTACATCCTCTTTGTCTTGGTGTTGGGGTTCTGTTTTCACGCTATCATCCCAATCCATTTCCAAAGATTCTCTACCATTCAAAGAGGGATAAGAGTCTTCCATTGTTTCTAATAGTCTAGAATGACTTCTCTCAAACGGATGATTTCTATGGTATTATCGAATTCGGCATACAGGATGACGTTGACCGTCTCGGCGAGAGCTTCTGCAAACTGAAGTTTCACACGCAGTTGACCGGATTTTATAGGGTGGAAATGTCCCTCGTCGCTGCCTTGGCCTGGAGTGAAATCAAAGGCCCACAAAGTGTAACCTCCTACATAATCTTCGTACGAAATACCTTGACTGGTGTTGGTTCCTAGTTGTCCGGTATCTTCGTACAGGGACAAGTACGATCTCAAGTAATTCTTCTGGGCAAAGTTAGGTTCGAAGGTTCGAAGGGTCTAGTACACAAGGTTTTGCCATCGCGACTGACTTCGATCTTGGACACTCTGTAGTGCTTACATTGGAAAGGATTTTGATCGTGGGCTCGTTGAGGGCTGCATTACTGGCGATGCCAACGATCAAACGTTTGGGTAACTGTCCTTGGAACAGATGATCTTCGATCTTGGATCGGAGTCCAGCAGCAATGGTGAACGTTTTTACTTCTACACGTCGTATCGGATACATACTTGGCGGTCGTTCTGCTCAGTGTGTGGCTGATGTCGTTTACCGCTTTAGGTAACACTTCTACGCAGCGCACGTAAAGTCTGGCTTCATGGATGATGGTTTTGTACTCGTTGGCATGAGCTATCAAATGGAAAGCGACACTGCTGCGATTTAGTCTCAGACGAATATCCACTCCGTTGAGCAAATACTTGCCTTGCAACCACATGTCCAAATGCAAGCGATCCATCAGTTCTAAACTACGACCTTGCAGGATTTTCTTTCGTCGGTCGTTAAAACTCACATTGTGAGGATTGCCATCGGCTGTCAGGACTGTGTCGTTAAACGTGTCCTCACCTGTTATGTCAGGTTTCCATACCACGCAAGTATCCAGATGAGTGTTCTTGGCCTTTTTTCCGCACGTCAAGAGATTTTACAGGTACGCTTGGTAAGGGTAAGTATCCATGCTACTGCTGACCAGTTTGTTATTCAAGTACAAATCCACTTCGCTGAACAAGGAATGCATGAAATTGTTGACGGGAGCTACTCTCGCATCGGCTCCCGGATTGGTGTTGTCCGTTTTGATCACTTTCAGTTTCAGATACAAGTAACTGCTATTCAGATTGACGTAATCTTCGAGTTGTCCTTTGATTTCAAACTCAGTGGGAGCTGAATCCGTCAAAGAGAAGACGGGATGAAATTTGACCCATTGAGATTCTTGCATCGTCATCATGGTGGGTGGCATGGCAAACAGATCCAGTTCCGACTTTGAACAAGCGCAAGACTCTCGGTGCATCATTTGTTCTGATTTAATAATCAAAAACGTTTAATTCTCGGACCGTTTTTCTTTTCTTAGTCTTTCTCTAGGTGCGAAGTCCTCTGAAGGGGTGTTTTCCTCGTCTTTTTCTGCCTTGTCCTTGCTGTGGCGTCAGGGAAGCAGGAATGCCTGACTCGTCAGCGCTCAGGGCATTTATAGGAGTTTTCCGTCGGCCCAAAATGTCTTTGCCCGTTTGAAGCAAGACGTTTTTGCCTGCTCTCAAGAAAGCTTCTTTAGGATTTTGTTCGTCAATGATGACATTTTGGAGAAATTCTTTACCTTGCGTCAACGCGGAATCTTTCAAAGCGTGCAATCCCCGTGTCACCATCGGTTTCAAAACGGGAGTCACCGAACGAAAAGCTGATTTTAGCATATCTCCTAAACCATGTCCTCGCTGTCGAGCGACTCCGTGGTACACGGGATACATGACTGACAAAGGGTTTGACTAATCGTTTTGGAAAAAATGGAGTTTCACTGCGACTTTCCCTTTGGTGAATGGAATATTTTGTCCCAGATCTCGTTTTATAGCAATGTTGACAGTGTCGAAATACGACTTACTGACGGGCAAATAGTGAGGATGTACAAATTTGCGGTGAATGTGATAGGTGTTTCCATCTTCCTCGTCAGCATTCGTGGCAGAATCCACTTTGAAAGGAATGACACGCAATAACGGTACGGAGGTGTGTCCTACCACGTTGTACTCCGCCACATCTGAGTACACAAAGATCAAATTCAGTCCTTGGTTCATTTCTACAGGGAATCTAAAATATTTCGCAAAATCCGAGTTACTGGTCACGGCTGGTATTTCGTTTAGAATCTTGATCAGCTTTGGGTGTCCACCCAAAATGTCATACAATTCAGGACAAAATGTAATGGCCAATACTTTGTCCTCTGAAAATTTGATTAGTAAGCGACGAGCTATTTTGTGGTATTCGATCGTGACACTTTTTCTGGTTTTCTCCAAGACTTTGCCAAACACGTTATTGAACCTGTCAGCAATGGCGTTCACCAAACGTTGACCACTAAAATAATGGCCTGAGAGAATTTTCAACCGATAAGTGGTTCGTTTAGTTTTGGGGTCTTGTGTTTTCTTAGAGTCACCTACACTGCCGCGTTCATCCAAGTTTTGTTGCACTTGCCCGTAATGAATTTCTACCGTAGAAGTGTTTTGATTTTCGAAAATGTTTCTGATTTGTGTAGGGTGAATCATTTCCACCAAAGTCACTTCCCAATGGGCTTCGTGATCCAATTGAATGGCCTGAGATAATTTGGAGGTGTAACAGCATAAGGTGTTATTGGGAAACACCTCCATGGAACTGTCACTGGGTAACGTTAAGTAAAATTGGTTGTTGACAATTCCAGAGTTCTAGTGTCCGAGGGGTCACTGGAAGTCAGAGGAGTGTCTAAAAGAGGATGGAAGGGGGTCTAACGTTGGACGCAAGACTCCGTTGTTGTTCCCGTTAGAGGAATATTTCAGAGACGGATTGGGAAGAAGGTAACCGATGCAACTGCTGAGTAAAATGGTCCACAGTTGTTTGTCTCCTTGTTGCAAACTCAAATTGGCAATGGCAGCACCGATGACACAATATACCACAGAGATTTGGCAGAAGAAAAAAAAAACGATTTGCGTTTTAGGCACACGTTCTCCACATCAGAATATGTGCTCCTACGGTTCTCAGCAATGGTCCTAACGGGTAAAATAGCAATTCCTCCGCGTTGCACCAACATCGTTTTCTTTTGACGAATGGGTATTTTCTTTTGGATCATTTGGCGAAAAACGTGTCGATGTTTGGCTAAGCATTTTTTTTGATGTTTAGACAAAGGAATCGTTCCTTTCAAGACATTCAGACAACATTCGTTCACGGTATCGTTGACATCTTTGGAGGCAGTTTGAATGAGGTTTTCTCGCATGGGTGGAGAAGCTTTGGACAGGACAGACAACAAGTCCCAATGTTTGACTAAACGAGGTGGCAGTCCTTTCCTTTTCTTTCCTTTGGGGGTAGAAGAAGGATCTCTTTTGGGAGGTGACTTCTTTCTCGGTTGGTTCGTTGGTACCAGAGTACACACCAAAAAATATACTAACGTCGATGACTTGTCACACGGCCTTTTATCCCTTTTTTGGACTATCGCTTCGTCATAAAGGTGACGATGTGTTTTCCAAAATCGAAAAGAAACCTCCTTTTTGGTGACTTGTCCTTTTCTTTGGACGAGTGTGTTTTTTCTGGGGATGACGTCGATGTTTGGCTAAGCGCTTTTTCGGATGACGGGACTGTCGTTTTCTTTTTCCTTTCTGGACAGGAGAACGACGATGAGGGAACATCTTTGGTGCACAAAATACATTACCGTCCATGACTCGACATGCGTCCTTTTATCTTATTTTTGGGCTAGTGGTAATATATTAAATTTTTTGAGCATGTGTGGTAAAAAAAAGTGCATAACAAATCCTCCTCTTTGGTGACTTCTTTTCTTTGGACGAATTTGACTTTTCAGGGACAGTCGTCGATGTTTGGCTAAGTGTATTTTTGGATGAATTGACTGTCCTTTTCTTTTTCCTTTTCCTTTTGGACAGAAGAACGACAATGATGATGGTGTGCACTTCTTGGAGGGAACATCTTTGGGCGTTCAGGAGCACAAAAACACTGATCTCTATCATTTTCCTCGGGTCTTTTTTATACTGGAATGCGTCGCCACTGATTGTCGGCTCGTCGTATCATTTTCATGGCAGGCATCACGCGTCGTGGAGGGGTTCGCAACGGACTCAGTCGGGACAGTTCTTGCTTGGACAAATCCAGTAAACTCTTTAACACACCCGATCTTTCTTGGACTTTGATTTTGGGGGCAGGTACTTTGTGAGCAGCGGCCACTGCCGCTAAAGAGGAAGAGGGTGTCACCGCTGGAGGAGACGTTTTTGGAGACACGAGTTTCCAATGTTTCATCAAATTAGGATAGACGCGTGTCAAATTGGGTTTGCCAGGCATCACCAGCAACGGAGAAGTGGAAGATGTTGAATTTACTGGAGACGCAGTCACCGCTGTTTCAGCAGGTCGTGGTTTGCAAATGGAAGGTTGCATCCCGGCTTCAGAACCTCTTTTGTGGGTAGAAGCTGTTTTCTGTGGGCTTTTCTTTTTCTTTCTTTTTGTGGCTGTGACCTGGTCTTGATACCATTACTCTTTTTATTTTTCTTCTGAGTGCGTTTGGGCGTGGCTTTTTTGGGGGGACGACTTTGGGAGCATTAGGATCCCATTTTAAGAGAGAGCGAATGATGACATCTCCTAGGGAACCGCTTCCTCCAGGTTTCAAAATGATTTGCTTTTTGGTTTGAGTGTCGATGCGAGGATCGGCCAGTTGCGTCAAGGCTACTTTGTTTCTCTCTCTCAAAAAAAGCAACGTTTGGTTTGATGTGGAATGTGAATGATACCTTGCAGTAATTGACGTGCTGTCACCGTAAACCATCGTAAGACTTCAAGGCTGGCTTCTAAGACACGAGCACGTATTTGGATTTTTTTTCGCGACTGATGCCGTACAAGGCACGAATCAATTTGACGGGAAGATGAGAATGAAGGGACGTCATGTTGACACTGTGTGATACAGACCCCATGTGACCAAGGTTTTTATAGATTTTTTTTTGGTTGTTGTGGTTGTTGTTAAGTCGACGAAGGGGACATGTACACGACAGGCCCTCCGTCTTGGCACCAGTGGTGAAACAGATGGGTACGAAATCGCAAATAATCGGGGGTGGTGGGTTTTAAATCCACGAGTAAATAAGCGTGTGGGGCTTGAGTGGCATTGTTGTGCGCATGAGTCAGCCAAGGTGTTCCTAACTGTTTGGCTAGACTTGCACTTTCGATTTATCTCTAGGGCTTTTAAACAACACCACGTAATGAGCATTGAGACTGATGGTGCGATGCACTGTACTTTGTTGGAACAAATTTTGGGTGATGTAAATGACACTGGCATTACGATGATGCCCTTTGCCCGTAAACCACAGTTTAATATCTTCTTCGTCTTCTCCTAACATGTCGTCAAAAATAACCAAATGGGTTTGACTGGGGTCAGACACGATCCCGTCGTCTTCGCTAGGAATGCCTTCCACAAAGACGATGGAATCGCCTTGACTTTCTTACAGGAGGCTGTGCGCCGATTGCCACTCATTGTAACACCACACGATTCGTTGAAGTGGACGATCGGTCAAATGATGTTTATGTTCGATCAAACGTTTGTCAAATTCGGTTTTGCCTGAACCGCTAGGTCCGGCAATGAGGGATGGCAGAGATACAAGGCCTCCCAACTAGTCCGATATACGTGTTCGTCGATGACTTTGAACCGTGGAGGAAGAGGGAGCAAAAACAGTAGAGGTAGCCATAGTAGTAATCAATTTTTACAGGAAGACAGACAAGACAAGAGTTTTTATACTTTTTTTCAGGACACGTTTATTGCCATCTTTAAAAGTGAACAACACGAAAGACAAAAATACATAAAAGCCAAATGGTTAAGTACATGAATAAAAGACACATCAAAACGATCATAGTGGAATATAAACAAGTCTATGTACAACAACATTTGTGGTGATCAAGAGGTGGTATCGTAGGGACAGTGTGTAATGTTCTTAGAGTCTCTACACTCCTTGGCACAGTCACAGATGTGTCTTCCCGGAATGGCTTTTAGGGGATGTCGATAACGGTCCTGTCCTAAAGAGAGTGGTTTTCCTCGGTTACGACTTCTTCTTCTTCTGGCACTGTCACTAACACTAGTTTAAAAGTTACTTTTTTCACTGAACGTTTTAATTGTTTAGGATGACAAATCTTGGGCATAGTGTGCCACTTCTTTTGTCCAAGCCTCGAAACCCCAACTTTTCCAGTGACGTACATCTTTTCAGTGAGGGTGTAAGTCACAAGCTACACACACATCATCGTACACATCTTCAGTACCTAAAAGTTGACGAATCTTTCTTTCCTGTAGAGGCTGTCGAGAGGTATCGAGATGAAAGCGCAAAGCTTTGAGCAGAATGAGTTTTTCGTGTACATTTAAAGAAACCACTTACATGCTTTTTTGGAGTGGTGTGTACTGTTCGTAAAGAGTCCCCAAAGAATCGGCTGGTAAACGAAATCCCAGAAAGCAAGTCACTAAGACACACACTACACGTCGACCCCAATTCAATGGACACAGTTGTCTTAAAATTCGATCGTAATCCTCCACCGTTTGAATAGTGTCATTGATTTTCTTCCACGGAATCTGTTGTATCACGAATGATAAAGGTCGTGGCATGGTAGTCCGTTTTTTATACCTCTTTTTGTCGGAGGCAATAAGTGTACTCAAGTGTACTCAGCTCAACAGGCAAACCACGAATGTTCTCTTGTAAAGTATCCATGACTATGTCAGTCAAACACTTTTCCTAGAGCGAGAGTAACGAATGTAGTGAGTAATTTCTGGTCAGTGCCATTTGAGGAAACGGTCAAGAATGTCAATAAAATCTTCAAATGTAAATGGTCTAAAGCGAAATATTCGTAAGAACGCACACTTGATCCAGAGAAATCTGACTTGTTTGTTGACATTTGTCAATTTCCTCTTGTGAATTTCTCGACATTAAAGTTCCTCAGTCACCCATTGAGATTTTGCTCTGGCAAGTCCCTGCCAAATGTCCTTGTAGATCTTCTCTTGCAATTCGTTTGGTAATGTTTGAAGATTATTTTTCCAATTGGGTTTAAATACTTGTCTAGGGTTTGTCCAACATTTGACTCCTAGCCAAGCAGCTGGTTTCTTAAACAACATGGTATGCCCACTTCAATGACGAGGTCCCACTAAAGGTAGGTAGTGACAATTCGGAGACCATCGAGCATGTTCCAGGTAAGCGCAATCTTTCTTCTCCCACTCGTGAAGTGACACACCACAACTGAAGTACTTGATTGTATCCCCTTTGCCCAAGTAGATAAATCCGGCTCTAGCTAATTCTTCGGGGGTAGGTCCTCACAGATATTTTGGCCATTTTTCTCGGAAGGTTTGGATTCGACTTTCAAAATCGCAGTATTCAGGCAAACGCACAGGGAACGAATATTCGTCTTTTACAGGTTCATTTCGATGAGGGTACGATGAAATATGTAGGAGTTTGCTCAGTTTTGGATGACATCCGTAGGGTGGTAGCCGCATGGTTTCATAACGATGACATCCACCATGAAAACCAGTAAAGTGAAAAGGTGTACGATGACGAGTGGCATCGCTTTCGCATCCATCAGGTTTGACACGCACAGCATTACGTTCCACAGTAGGTACAGTGGTAGCAAAATTTCCATGATGTGATACTGAATCACTGAGGTCATAGCGTACGGCATCCCTACCATCGCAAGGCACAGCATCGTACTCGAGTTTCTCGTTGGACCTGAGTCTCACGCTTGATAATTGCTGATTGAAAGGATTCATCTTTCTCGCTTGGCGTTGGTAATGACAATAAACTATCGGTCTTGGACGGTGTCCCTTTTTATACTAGTCGTAATGAAATCTCGAGTTTGTACATCGTCCCTTCTTTATGACCAGTTTTGGAAGTCTTCCATTTTTTCTTCTTGGACATCGGTACTACCTTCTCTAAGGTACCGTCATACCTGAACCGTAGTGTGATGGGTGGAAAAGACCATAGAAAGGTAATGACAATGCGGAGACCATTGAGTATGTTCCAGAATAGCTGAATCTTTATAGATATATCGATCCATACGCATCTTCAGGCCACAACTGAAACACTGTACTTCGTATCCCAATCCAGTCTCAGGTCCCAAGTAGACAAATCCTGTTCTAGCTAAAACATTAGCAGTAGGTAATCCTTCCCTATCCGTGGGCCATTTTTGAAACGGTTCCAATCGACTGGCACAACTGCAATAGTCAGGCGAGAAAACGGGAAAATGGTATGGTTTGAACTTGGAGTTCTCTGTGGGTTTCTCAGTCGATGTCGAAGTCATCCTTCTTGTTGGTGACTATCGTCTTGGAACCATTTTTTTTATACCAGCGTGACCGTATGGTAAAGTGAAATGGTTGGGAAGCCGTACTCTATTCTGGTACACGATTTGAAAGACTTTTTCCAAGGGCCGGCTGACGATTTGGTGTGTGGGTAAACGTACAGTCTTGTGCGGTCCGTGGGTGGTCACTTTAAAATTTCCACCCTGTCCAAACTGCAAGGCTTCTTTCAAGATGCCAAAGTTTACCAGTCGACTGGTGCGATAATTGAGAGTCAATCCTTTCACTTTACACTCCGTGTGCACTTCTTCTTGTGGGTCTTGGTATTCGTACCCGTAATTTTTGGGACCGCCACTTGCAAAACTTAGAATCTTGTCATATGGATGCTCGTCCGTCCAGGCTCCTAAACGGTCTCCTTCGATGTTAGGGTGTTGTTGACGCAGACGATCGATGTAGATGCAACTGTCCGTGTCAAAATACAGCACACGATCTCCTAACAGTTCTAAAGCTTCGTACAGTTTTAAGCGAGCATGGGCTGTCACGTAAGCTGCAATGATGACGTTTCCAAATTCGTCGGATTCAACAAAGTCCAGTTCTTCTTCGTAATTGACTAAGATCAAATCCTCACGAACGACGTCCACGTGTTTCATGTATTTGGTTTTGTCGTGAATCATCTGGAAGTAGCGGGAAGGTTCTGTCAAATACTCCGTCTTGGGTAAACACGGTCGTTGTGCCATTTTGCCCCACAAGCAATTTAGCATCACTTTGGCAAACTATCGCCTTCCTTCGTTTTTCTCGACGTGGTCTAATGTGATGCCTTCCTGCTCCCAGTATTTCTTTTTGAATTTCGTTTGGTCTTCGAGAGTGTTGCACCAGGAAGGATAACCGCTGGCTTCTTGTTTCAGTTTTAAAAAGGCATACACGTAGTCTGCGAAGACACCTTTTTGAGTTTCGTCGCTCTTGTGGTATTTTTCTGTTTTGGGAAAGTGGTAAATTTCGTACACTTCTAACAGTAGTTATCCCAGGTCTAGAGCTTTGAACAATTCCACGCTGACCCACGTTCCCGTTAAGGCGCATTCTTCCTGGCTATACTGACAATGTCGGTCTTGGTTGCACGTTTCGGCACAAGTACGACACAAGGGAAACATCACTTTTCCTTGGCAATGGTGAGGTAACACGGGATGGTACAAGTACGTGGGAGGCAAGACTTTGCACTTGATCAATCCTTCGTATTGGTGAATGTTGTCCAGGTCAATGTGTTCCGTCATCAATTGTGGGTGCCCAGCTGGAAAATGACAATATTTGCACACGTACAGATAAGAGAACACACTTCCAAGTATTTGCTTTCCTCTCCTTTCTACTCGTCGGCTTGGTACAGCAAACATGTGGCATTCGTACGTCCTCCGTGCAAACTGTCCCTTGGGTTCAGTGGGTCCACCAGCTTGTAACTTTCCACGATGTGCTTAAGCTCGGGATCAGTTTTCAAACGCTGATCGTACTCGTGTTCCCACATTTCCACCACTTGTTATCCTTGCTCTTCTAACTTCAAGCGCCGATGACAAGTGGCCTGGTACAAGTCTTCCATGGTCCGCAGTAAGAACTGATTTTTAGTGTCACGTTTAGGATAACAGATGGGACAACCGTGAAATAAGCACCCGTTAAACTCGTACACGATCTTGGGGTTTTCTAAGTCCCAGCCATCCACTGAATACCTTTCGATGGTTTTTTCGCCTCCTCCGTTGCGGACATGTTGGATCCATTTGTCTTCCTTGTCGCACAAGTAATGTAACCAGCGCAGGGCTTTGACCGAGTATTGACGTTTGACAAAGTTCATCGTTTGAGGGCTTATGACAGCTATGTTGTTTTGAGGCATGAATCGTTGGCGGTACACTAAGGAACACGTTTTGGCTATGGTGCAGGCTTCTTTCAAAGGATCGATCCCTCCGTGTTGCATGAACAGCTCTCGAAATTTTCCACAGCAACGCCATAAAATGTCCACGTCTAAACAACAATATTTTAACATTTCTTCCCAAAAGTGGAAGGGGTCCGGAGCGTGAGTCTGGTACCAAGCTTCTCGTTGTTCGGTGCGCATGTTGTCGGTGTCGTAGTAGCGTGCCTCAGGCAAATGAGGCAGAACGGCGTGTTGATTGGCTTCGGTGTTGAAAAGTGCGGAAAATAGCCTTTGGCCATTTCTGTCATTCCAAACGTTTTAGGCATTCGGCTCAAAGGCATGGCCACGTAACTCATCGAATCTTTAAACTGCGCTTGTCCCACTTGCATGGAGATGATTTTGGCTGCGTTCAAAGTCATTTTCGGACGTTCGGTACTTTGTTCTGTATAGTATCTGAGAAGAAATTGAACATCGTATCCCGAGAAATTGTGAGCCATCACCGTGGCATAGCGATGACAATCTCCGCAATGTTCGATGTCTTCTTGACTCCACGTCTCGTCGATGGGGTCTAAGATCCATTGGGCGAAATCGGTCAATGTGTGCAGTCCCCGAAAGATTTTTTCACGTCCTCGAGGAATCTTGCTACAGTTAGGGCAATGAGTAAAGATAGGCTCTTCTCACACGCTTGGTGAGCCACGCAGAAATTAGGAATGTGAATGTCAGTCTCTTGCATGCATTCGAAATCAAAAATGGTGAAATTGCCTTTCTTCTGGTCATCTTCTTATTTTTTTCATGTTTCGAATGGTATTTTTAAATGTAGCATTGGTGTTCCAAGTCCATGATTTGGCGACAAATGTGACATCGCTTCTTTCCTGAACAGACGTGCAGCTTGGCACAATTGGTACGTATGCCTTGTCCACAAGTAGGGCACAATCTCAGGAGTTGACAAGCACATTTCTGCTGTGAACCTTGCGTCTTTAGATGTTGTTGGTAACAGGAAGGACTGACAAAGGTGCGCTGACAACCTGGGCAATGCACTCGTTCTTGTCCTTCGTCCAGACAGGGCTTAGAGGCTAAACATACCTCACATTTCGATCCACAATGCTTGTGTTGCTCTCGATTGTTATAGCCATAGTCACATTTCTCACAGTAATAACCATATCCCAGGAATGCAGTGATACTGTTAATGGCATCAAAATGTTCATCGTGATGATAGACGTGAATGTATTTTCCGTGTTTGAAATCTTTGCCTCGAAACAACAGAGGTTTCTCGCACTTCTTGAGGGTGAACTTTCAAGGTGTAGCGTGGAGCCAAGACGTCTTACAATTTTTGCATTTCAGGAATGCCACAGGGTGTGTCTTTGGATATCCCCGCTTGCTGTAACAGGAGTTCTGCTTCTCTTTGTTGTTTGGTTCGGTTCGATCGTCGAATAGTTTTCCAGACTCTTTTCCATTCTGTCGTGTCGTTCTTGTCGACATATGTTCGTCTCACCACGATGGCACGGGCGAAGCACATCTGGTCTTGAGTGTTGTTAATTTGAACAATGCTCTTTTTTGTGCTGCGAAGGTCGTCTACCAAGAACACCTTTTTGCGTTGTCCTGTCCCTTGGGGAAGAGACACGTGGGTCATGAACAGTCGCTTTTCTGTCTGTGGTGTGAAACTTGTCGTTGGATTGCTGCACGTGTTGAATCTTGTCCATGACTTTGGAAGGTATCAATTCTGATAGGCTGCTAAACTCGATCCAAACGGGGGACTTCAAACTGTCGTGATGAATGGAAAGTCTCAAGCGATCGTCTTCTTTGGCTTCGCATTGCTGTTTCAGTGTGGTTAACAAAGAATTCCACACATCGGTGATGAACCCTTCTGCTTTCTCCAACGGTACTTATGACCTGAAATCTTTAAACTTCACCGTGTACGTGTAGGCTGTGGTTCTAAATTTTCTAGAGGAGCGTTTGTCCGTCTCTCGAATGTGGTAGTACTTTTCAGGGTTTACTGTTGGTGATGGACTTTGACTTGGAGTAGACTCTCTGGGCCTAGATTCTGGCTCATTCATCTCATCTTTAAAATCGCTGGCATGAATTTGAGCCAAGACTTCAGCTACTGTGCGAGGCGATAAATCACGTTTCTACCTCTTACTTTCTCCTCCTTTCCTTACGAAATGATGGGATCGTTTCATCTTGACTGCAAAAAGTCAAATGACTACATTTGAAACGCCATGGACCCCTATATATCCATGTTAGGCTCAGTGTATATGTAAAGGGCTGGTGCCTTCCCTCTCAGTATTCATTTCGCTCTCAAGTCGACCAACACGATGGAAGAACCCACACAGATCGAACTTCTGATTAGAGCTTTGCGATGTGTCATACGAAAGTTTCTTCAGACAAACCGACGGACTACTCCCCCTCCTTTCGAAATAAAAGTCAAGATACTTACTATATCTGTCAGAAGAAAGGGCTTTGGGCTACGGAATGTCCAGATCGTCAAAAAAGCAAGACCAGTGTCAAAAGAAACAAAAGTCAAGATACCTGTTATCATTGTCAAGGGAAAGCACATTGGTCTTCAGACTGCCCTAAGAAACAGCAGGAGCAGGAGGAGGTGGAAGAAGAAAAGGTACCCTCGTCAAAGGAAGAACCCCAACATGTTCAGAAAGAGAAGACAGAAAAGAAAAGAAGACGAGAAAAAAATGAGGAAGATGAGGAGGAAAAAAACTGTGAAAGTGAAGAAAATCAGAAAACAGAGGGTGAAAGAAAAAAAGAGACAGAAGTAGTCTATAAACTTTTTAAAAAGTGTTGTGTTGTGTTGTGAATTGAATTGTAAAAATTTGTACCAGAATAGACAAGACTGACAAGACTGAAAAAGTAACTGTCTCTCGGTTTTGATTTTTTAGAATAATAAGGACCTACACTCATGCACTCACACACGTACATCATAATGTTAAAATAAAATAAAAAGAAATTTTGAGTTTTAATTGATTTTGGCAAAATGAATATTATCTCTTTTCGAAAGAAGTGAGTGCCCCTGAAAAGGGCCTTTGGATGTTTTTTTTTTCTTAGAACAAACTCAGGAACGAGAAGCAGTCTGCTTTAACTGCCTTAAGCCTTTGCCACGGCCAAGGCCTACTTCTGAACTTGCTCCTGTCAACGATTGGGTAGAAATCTCTAGCGGTGGTATCTCCGGTGTACTAATAGGGTTAGACTGTTTGGCTCGGGAAGGTCTTTTTCTCTTGGGTCGTAAGAAAGAAGTCTGATACATTTGTTTCAGACTTCTTAACTCTACCAAAATATCCAAGAGTACCGTTACCGTTTGAAGTTCACTGTTCTCCTTCTCACCTAGACCTTGTTTCTTCCTTGCTTCTTCTTCTTCCTGTCGTTTCCTTCTTGCCTCTTTTTCTCGCTGTTGCTGTTGAAGGAGAGAGGCTTGTTCTGCTTCTTTCTGCTGTTGTAAAACTTTCTCCAATTCTTCTTTCTCTCTCTGTTTAAAATCCTCGACGTGTGGTAAAGAAGGTGAAGGTGGTGAAGGTATTGGTACCGGAACAAATTCTTGCGAAGAGAGAAAATCTTCTAAATCCCAGTTGAAATCGGTCACTTCTGTAAGTAGCGCTGTGTTAACTTTGGTAGCCACTGCTATGCCATCGCTTTTCGTCTCCAAAGCTGGTGCACCCCAATTCATCGTCTTCTTAGTTTCAGTCATGTATCACAAAACAATGTCGCATCGATTCACTGCGCACAGACGCTAGTGCACCTATATAGGGAATGTGATGTCACAAGTAGCTCTCTTCGGATTGGAAGACAGACTCCGCGAAGTGACTGAATTTTGTAACGCGTGTTGGGATTGGTGAACAATTTCAATCCGTTTCGATCCGGTCTTCCACTATAAATAAACGCGGTTCACTTCATTCCCTTCACCTGTTCTCGTCACAAGATGTGGACCAACATTGAATCGTCTACCCTCCTATCGTTGATGCTGTTCAACCCGGACTATACCATGTATGTCAGATCATCATGGGCAATTACCCAGATCACTGATACAACCCTTTGGAAACGAAGGATCTATGTGGAGAGACAAGGCTGTCTGAAGAGAGTCATCATCTGCGGACCAGAGGTCAGACGAAGTTTGAGAAAGAGAAGAAGACCTATGCGATGCCCTCTATGTTAACAAAATGGTGTTAACATAAAAGCAACGGTCCTTTTCAGGGCCACTTTCATATGCCTCGAAAAGATATTTATTCAAAAATTTGATTATATATGTGTTATCTATGTGCTGTTTATGTTTCTGTCTCTGTATTGTATTTGTCCCTACCTAGAGTGGAAGCTGCGCGTATTCAGGTCAGCCACTTGCCACATTGTTGCAAGTGTCCAGTACCATGACGTCATCCCACCTGTTCTATTCCTATTGTCGCTATAATTAATCTTGGGGGCCATATCGTCCCAGGGTGTGCCATATTTTGATAAAACTTTGAGGGCCATATCGTCCCAGGCTGATTTTCCTTCTTTGGGCTTTGAGGGCCAGATCGTCCCCATATCGTACTATCATTTCCATTTTTAGTGAGATCCCTTAGTTGACATGACGATGACCTTTAATAACCGCTGCTGCAACATGTTGTCGAGGTGAAATGAAATAATTTCCGAAGAATGGCTTCTAAAGCCTGCCAGATGCCTTCTTCGGCAAAAGGGTGAGTGCTGGAGTGCAGGAAGGTCTGTGCAATTACATTGTTTTAACTTCTAATGGTCGATTTTAATCTGTGGTTTGTCATTTTTGATCGGAAATCAAAGGAGTGGGTGGGTTGGAGCTTGTTGTTGTTATTATTAGGGTGTAAAGCGTTGATATAGATAAAACTTCACATCAAATGATCTGGACACAGGAAACCAAAAGTAGTCCGCAGAATTTATCGATGTGTAAAAAATATCAGATCAGTATCACGTGACCGTTTACATCCAATCAAAACGTAGTAAACTCAGTCAATTCATAAAAATTATTGACTGCTGGCATCTTTCTATCTATCGATAATAAAACTGGCTGTAGGGATCTGTCTACGACAATTCTGACTGTTGGTATCAATCTATCTCTCGTTGAAAATACTGAACGCAGATATCTCTCTCTATAGATGACAATACTGACTGTAGAATTTATATCTATCGATGACAATACAAACTGCAGGTATCTCTCTGTCTATTGATGATTATATTGACTGTGCTTATATTTTAATTTCTTAAATTTCCACCAGATTTTATGAACTTCTCTCACGTTTCCTGTACTTGTGACACATCACTTCCGCATTTAAATTAGGTTAGCTAAACCCTGAGCCGGCGTTTGTAAGGTCGCATTTATTTATCGCAATAATTTCTACACTATGTATGGAATGTTATTCAAATCTTAAACGTGGGTATTAAAGGTATGCAAGATTGGAAACTAGTCTTTAACAAAGACTTCCCTATTTGATCGTTAACATCATAATTAATTCATAGAGCAAACAATTAATTCAAATATTAAATATTTTATTTTAAATGGTTAACTGTTTACTGTGAATGCGAGATAACATTTGAATTGTCTAAACATATATCTCCTTAAATCCTCGATATTGACAAGACACATGTTATTCGTACAAGTATTTCGATGAAAGAATTACGATGGGTAGCAGAAAAATCAATTGATTCCTTACTAAAAAGCGTGCCATTTACTTTTCGTTAGGTTTAACTGCGTTGCTTTAATGTATACATCTTCTGCTAAGATTTATAACTATTTTCTATTTTTTCAAGCCTTTGTATGTATCCACATCTACAAAGAGAAAAACTAAATTAGAAGTTTTAAATGTGCCAGATCAATGAAATGCAGGCAGCACAATATACATTCCATAATTTCAAACAGCGTTCAGACAAAATAAACATTGCCTGCGATATGTATAGTGATGCAATTAGCACAAGACTCAGACGTATACGGTGGGAGGGGTTTTGAGACTGGGGATGGGAGTCGGGTTGGGATATAGCTTGTGCTCTTCCTTAAAAACGCCAGGGAAGCAGTTTGGTCAAATTATAAATATCTTTCAGTGTGACATCACACTCAAGAACTTGAATAACAAATATTCGCACATTTTCTCACCGCATCTTTAATGTGGAGCATTAAACAGTAACTTATGCTGTAGCGTTTCTCATTCCTGATCTCGACAGCAAGCATACGTGTTGTTCCTGAATCCTATTCTCTTGGTCATACAAGTTGACTGGTTTCAAAATCTTACTCCATACTGTTCAGTCTGCATTGTTACATTCCGAGTAAGATTTTCCGGTCTTGAGTAACGTACGTTGCTATAAATGTTGAGTAATGTTTTATGACGGAGGGTCCAGTTCATTTGCCCTTCCATATATCTTTGTTGGCTGATTTTTACGGACATAATTTATTTCAATAGGCAGACTTTAGTCTCCTCCGCTTTAATTAATAAGTCTCAATTCTCAATAATTTATGGAACATCTTTAAAATCAAACATTTAAAACGTTTGATATCACATTAATTGAAACGGCAAATAAATTGCTTGTATCAGCATTCAATTACAACACTTTCTTGGCATTTTTTTTTTGTTTATTTGTTACATACCAGCACAGCTTATGAATTGTGCCAATGGCATTTGCATTTTATAAAAACGAAAACTTAATTTAACAAACTTTACGTGTACGCACATATTGTCTTTTAAAGTAGAAAAATAGTATATCCAAGTTCTCATCATGCTTTTGGAAAAGTCATAATTTTTGTTTTCATTCATTTTGTTTTCATTCATCATAACTCACATAAATGTTCTTGAATTAAAACCTAAGTACTGTGACCCAATAATTGTGAAGACTGCACTCTTTTCTTTTTCAGCATCTGGCATAAATTCTTCGTTTTTTCCGTAATTTTCTGGGTAGAGTTTATAATGTACCACTTTTTCATTTTAGGACTTACTTTGTTCATCTTTTTTTTTACTCTCAAAGGGAGGGGTCAAGTATTTTATTATTAAAACTATAAAGAAGGGAAGCGTAACAAATGTCCAGTAAATGAAATTGCTTGGAATGGAAATGCCCCCCCCCCCCCCGCGAAATAGTGCGGTGTTGGTGGGAGGGGCAAATGTCTTCTTTACCAAAATTTCGTGGAAGGGTAGATGCTCCTGTACCGTTATTCATATTGTGTATACAGTTTTCAAACGATCACGGTGGAAATAGCCTTGCATGATACTTGCAGAAGAACTTTAAATTTAAAAGAACTTAAGTTATTCTCATTTGATCGTAACAATAGTTTTGATAATTTCTTCATTTATCACATTCATGCTGATTCTTTACGAACCAAACATAATTGTCACGGAATTATGTGTACGATTCTTATTGCATTACATATGAATTAAAATTTAGATGGGTTTAATTTCCACATACAGCGTTAGCCGAGAATCTATTAGATTTATTCTTGGAGATTTAGAAATACTGATTTCGTTTACTAACTGATGGATTCACAACTCACGGCAGCGGGGAACCTGTTTAACTTGAGTTCTTTGGCCGTCGATTTAACCACGGTTATATTACTTGCAGTCCAGATTCTCTCCTTATCGTCACAATACCGACAAGTCGTGCAAGGAATCTCTGCAATTTACGGAAGCTATCTTCAGACGTAGATTCTTCCTTCTTATATGTTCTATATCATGAAATTGTTTAATATATTGAATGATTCGGCATTTATTCTAACTTTCTAGAAACGCAGTTCTGTCGAATAACGTCATGCTATCGGAAGGAATATAATCTGTTCCATGTTATACATTTTATGGTGGATGAACAGACAAGTTGAATTCAGTTATAGGTTTCTTGCATTAAATGATGAGAAATGTTTCGGCTATTATAATCCAGTGCAATTATTCTTGTCAGAGACAAATTAAGATACGAACTTGGTTATTGTAATAATAATCTCGTACGGTCTTTCTTATGAAATAATTTAATGTGCAATGAAATCAGTTCATGTCTACGCATTTGTAATGTATATCAATGTATTCGAACTTAAACGTGTCTCTTCGTAATACACGTTAAGTCATTGTAATTATAGTTGCTATTGGGAATCGTCGAACTGTCTCGGGTTGTTTCACCCGGATACTGCGGTCAATGGTGACCTTGGTTCGAGGGATGATACTGGTGTTTCTTAGTATGAGTATGGGGGCCAAAGGTTCTGGACCAACGGGCCTGCGGGAAAGGCAAAGATCCTTCGGCAGGCTGTGAGAAGCGGATCACACAATGTCGTTATTGCATCATTTGACAGAAGCTGTGGAATCGGAAATGTTGCATGACTAGGATTCAACGACATATATATATATA
>JAECUM010026903.1:0-22209 GCA_016617855.1 Megalonaias nervosa | reverse complement strand
GATGTCCGTGATCCGTAAAGAAGGGCGCCTTAGACCATTCGGCTACTCAATGCTCCGGTGTAAATATAAAGAATTTCATATTACATGTGACTGAGAATCATGCTTCTTAATATCTGATAGTGTTTGCTCACGTAGGCATACGGTATGCATAATAATATACAATGGATAAACGTATAACAAGATTTATAATCGAGGCAAATGTAACATAAAAACTTGTCATTGTGTCGAAATAAACACAGTTAGATAACTTTTCATCCAAAATAGAATCAAAGAGAATAATGCATTAAAGAAAATCGTTAACTGTGCAACTGAGCACATCAGATGGTTATGTTAATTTAATAAATTTTAATAGCTTTTACGATCAGAAACCTTTTCGTCAATATTTAGCAGAACGCTCTGTCTAATGTGTGTCATTGTCTTTTGTTACGATACTAGTGACCCCAGGATGTTTTGCCTTTTACATTATATATGACGAGATAAACTATTTGTCAACCACTATTGTGCCTTAATGTGGACATTTTGAAAAAAAAATATTTTATCAAACGTTAGTCTCTTTAAAAATGATTAAATCAAAATGATGCACAAACGCATGCAGTTCTCTCTCTCTCTCTCTCTCTCTCTCTCTCTCTCTCTCTCTCTCATACATTGAAATTCAAAATCAAACACGCTGGCGCAACACAGCAGGCAACAAATCTTTTTATTCAATCTGCAGTTACAACTAAGGAAGAAATTTCGCATTTCGATCAAATCACAAACAGTCTATAACACAGTTATGGTAGTCTAAGATACAGTCAGTCAAGAATCAGTAGAAATAAAATGGAAAAATGACTCGGCTTGTAAGATTGTAAGTTACAAAAAAGGTATTCTCATATAGGTGCGCTGCCAAAATTAAACAACCCGTACAAGTGGTCAGCATGATAAATGAATGATTGCATGTGAAATGAGTAAAGGACAAGCTAACTTCTGGCACGTATTAGGTTACAAAATACGATAAAATATATTTAGATGGAATAAACATTAATTATGTTCACTATTCCGTATTTATATGTAATAAATGTTCAATTTATATTCAATGATTTCTGTTTATATTTAACAAAATGTATTTATATATGAAATTATGTAATTAACATTAATGTATTATACTTGTTTTGACTGATGTTCAATATTCATTGTGCATAATCACTGTTTCAGCTGAAATTTTTTCTACAATGTTCGACACTTCACGTTGAATATTTGGGGACATTCGTAGTCTTAAAGCAAATGGGAATGGGTACTATATAACTGTCTCCTAAAGTTAGGACTATACAAGAGAAGGCTAAGGACCAGATGACTCCCTCAAGCTATATCTACCGAATCTAATCTTGGCCGTCCCAGTGATACATTAGTTAACTTCAGTTCTCTGACTGACCATCGATCTTATACGTGGAGATGTCAGATCGACTAAGCAATCGAGATTTTGTATGTAAATCATATTACATAAATTCCCGCAAAAGAAATCAGATCTAGTCAGTGAACTTCCATCCTTAGGCAAATGTAGATCTCTTAACGATGTATGGTCAAGCCAGTCTGCAAAGGCTACTGGGAATCAATCTGGGAGTCGTCTTTATAACTATTTCATCTTTATATACATGTTTCGATTTACCTATAAATGCATCCTACTGACCTTGGCCTTTATACGCAGATGGCCGTTATATTTAGTTCTTATATAATATAGCTGCTATAAATATTCTCTGCTTTATTTATTTATTTTATTGACATTACCTTTGCCTTTATACGCAGATGCCCGCTATATACATATCTTAAATAATAGATGCTGTAAAGAGTCTCTGTTTATTTTATTGACGTTACTACTTACTATTGCATCACGAAAAGCTAAATGTTGCATTTCTTTCCGAATGGCGCTTGTACTTAATTCAGCCTTGTGCTAAAAATAAACCATGATGTCATTACCCCGGCTGCGGCCATATTGTTTTCGGACAAAGCCGCTAACAACGCGTAGTAACACGAATGCTCTCAGCATTTTGAAATTTATAAACAAGCTATATATTCTTCTGGAAAAGTAATTATTTAATATGGTGACCACTGAGCATTGTTGCTATGGTTCATGTACATGTGATTCGAGGTACCAGAAAGATGGTGTTTGGTTCATTGGATTTGGACACGGTTTTCCAAAGCCTGACAAGGAGAAAGGTGTATGCGATGTGTACATCATTGCGGCCGACGTGATTTTACCATAAAAAAATGTGACGAAGGATACATATATATGTAGTTTGCACTAACTAAAGATATTGCCAAGCATAGGATACATGTTGAACGGTCCATTGAGAGAATTAAGAAATTTAGACTGTTACCGAAAGTAATCCCACTCAGTATTCAGCCTGTATTTTCTCAATGTGTATTTATTATAGGTTGTTTAGTCAGTTTTCAAAATCCTCTTGTGCAGTAATTACAATCTAAGAAGTTTGTATTATTCTGAAATTCAACATACATATGCAGACAATAAAGTTATTTTGACATGTACTTCCCTGTTGTTTGTAAAATGTGTATCATTTTAAGGCTAGCTGTCATCTTTAGAGACAGCTGTTTTTGTATTACTTTTTCTATCAGCAGATTCAGACAATTATACTTCCAGAGAAAATGTAATTATATACTTTTTCAATTAAGAAAATGTGTTATGCACATAGCATAAATATATGACATGAAAATAAGCATAAATTTTCTCTCATTTTTTTAAAACATTTTTACCAATTTACACATGAGACTCAGAAAAAGGGTAATGAAATCATTAATGCATATTACCAAAACAACCTACATTGATATACTTCTTGATCAAATATCATGAATATATATGCAAAATTTGTAGAATGATGCATGAACCATATTTAATTAAACCCTTTTATACCTATATGCATTAAAATAGCATTCACTACGCAGAGTTTAAATTGATGCACAAAGCAAAATAGAAATAGTAACTATACTACATGTACATTCCTCTTTCTTTACATGTTTTAAACATCAATCACATATAACAACACTTCATTCTGACAATTTAATTGGGGGCAGTTCACTTGGAATTTTCATCTCAAAATATTCAGGGCATATGTATTGGTGTTGAAATTCTATCAACTTGTGCATTATACTGTTCCCAAAAGATTCATCAAATCTGATCCTAAGAATTACACAGTCTACATCTGACTAAACCACAAAATCACACCAGGGAACATTCATCGCAGCCATCTGCAACAACAACAACAACAACAACAACAATAATAATAATAATAATAATAATAATAATAATAATAATAATAGTAATAATAATAACAATAACAATTAGAAGAATAACAATAGCAAAAATAATCATTAACCCATATAACAGTAACTTTTATTACTTACATATGCATGCAATTATGACAAAATTACCGGGATTATTTGCGATAATAATAATAATAATAATAATAATAATAATAATAATAATAATAATGAGTAGAAGAATAATAATAGCAAAAAACTCATCTGATAACAGTAACTTTTATTACTTATATATCTATTCAATTATGACAAAATTACCGGGGTTATTTGCGATAATAATAATAATAATAATAATAATAATAATAATAATAATAATAATGTCAATAATGAAAGGATAATATAAGCACTGGAACAATAACAACGATAATAACAATAATAAATTGCACTTGTAAATTTGAATATCAACGTAATGGTGGGTGTTATGTGGTGCCTTGTTTTTTTTCAAACGGTACAAAACCATACAAGAATGTACAGTTATAAATCAAACACATATCACAGTGACTTCTGGTTTGTATGATTAATGTATACATAAAATATACTACAGATCGGGGAAAAAAAAAATCGACATTTCTGTTATTTACAACACTTTGCATACAGTAGAGTACTGAAAATACAAGATACAAAATGCACGATTGAAGAAACGATCGTAGTCCAGAAAACATAAATACGCTAGGTCCCAACATGCATAGTATTTGTTTTGACTCAACTTTTAAGCAGTATGCTTCTTTTTCCGTTTTTGGCAGGCCTCGACATTCTAACCATCGCTGTAACTGAATATTGGAATGCTTCTCTATATTCGGATGAACAATTTAGCGCCTGGCACATCGTTTTCAGTAAGAAGAATAATACGGAAAGTATCACTGGTTGCCATTATGCTGGTTCGCCTTGTCCGAAAATCTATTTTTAGAAACTGATGTCACTGCGTGTGACGTATCAAAGAGGTAAAAAGTACAAGCGCCATTCATCACAATTCCTTGTGTATGCCTGAAGTGACAAATGAAAGCAATCGATGCTAAAGACAGTATTGCTATTCTTGATAATGGAGTACTTTTGAATTCCGTTTCACTCTGATGATATATGTTACCCCAAAAATGTATTCTGGCTCAGCAAGATTGGTGTCGTCAGTAAACTTTATCATGGAAGAATTGAGAAGGTGTGAAGAGCGCATGTCAAATAGGATGGAAGCGGAGAATATTATAAGAACTCAGATACGTGGCATTGAGATTTTAATGGAGGACTTCTTCCAGGATGTATCAGTGCCTGTCGAAGTGACTGAGCTACTTGGACAAGCTCGTAGTATCCTTTACAAAACCGATATCAATTCTATGCCAGTCAGCGAAGACCAGTACAGAGCCTCGCAAGTCTATACTGGGCATAGGGGCAGACCTCTTTGTGACATAAGAAAGGAACAACTACAATTTTTCATCGGTAATGCTATAACTCAACTGACACACGTACGTACTATATATTATATTTTACATGTTCCATTGTTATTCCCAAACGCATCAAGCATTGTTTACTTCTTCCATCTTCATTATTTTTCTGATGTTCACCTACAATATTTGATAATGCTTCCGTAAGCAAGCAAATCATCGGGAAGTCATTTTAAAGCGTTGATAGTTTTCCAAATTGTAATACATGATATATTTTCTTGAGTATTATTATCTGTCCGTCCAGCTAATGCTTTCTTTTTCCTGAAATATTATAAGGTATCGGGACTGAAACTGTTTATGGAACAACACTTAGGAATAGTAAATGTTAAACATCAATTAGCTAATGCCTTTGAGTATAGTATTTGCATACCATCCCGTTTGTTTGTACCCCCTTACAAATTTTAAAAATGAAGAGTATCAAGGACATAAAAATGCACAAAACTAAGTCATTTCATTCATTGATTGATAATTTCTAACTTAAAGTTGACAATAGGTCCCTAACACTGTCGACTTATTGGCATTTCAGCAAATAAAAGCTCTCGATATGAACAAGCAAAAGATTGCTCACTGTCCTTTTCTGGTTTATAGAACAGTCCATTCCAGTAAAAAAAATGTCTATTTTTAGTATTTCATGAACAAACTGAGCAAATAAAAAACAGAACAAACTCTTGTATACACGTGTAAGAGACATGTAACACCAAAATTTCTGGAATTACTGAAGATTATATAAGACGGTGAACTACATTACCCCTGTTGCTTAAAAACATAGACTTGTCCATGCAAGTATGGGGACCATGTTACTTAAGAAACTCCAATTTGATTCGAAACGCCAATAAAATGACAGTGTTTGGGACTTCCTGGTGACAATCAGGTTAGAAATTATGAATCAATCAATGAAATGACAAAGTTTTGTGAATTTTTCCTATCGTTGATGCCTTTTCGTTTTAAAATTGGTGTGTGTGTGTGTGTGTGTGTGTGTGTGTTGTTGTTGTTGTTTGGGGTGGGTGGGTGTTACAAATAAATGGGAGGATGTGCGATTATTATAGTCCTTAAAGAACCATTTATTGAAATTTAATATATAGTACTGTCAAAGACTTCAAATGATATTCTACAATCTATACTTATACCACCGTACATTATGAAAGAAATTGTGTTTTCTTTGGTTTGTTTGCATGGTTCATTATTTCACATTATATGTGGTGTTTTAGAAGACATTACTAGCCGATATGCATTCTCTCTAGTATGTCCGCATAACATAAACCTTTATATGGAAAATCTTTCTCGTGCTTTTGGAAAATTATTTGTAATCAAGTCTTTATTCATTTTCTCAAGAATATTACTTCACATCAAGAGACATGGCAACTTTGCTTGGGGTAAGCAGGAGAACTGTAGAACGGAGACTAGCAAACTTCAGCTTGATTCATAGGGTACGATTCAGTGATATAAGAGATAATGAGCTAATATCGATGGTACATTCAATAATCAACAACTTAGAGTTGTAACACTTCATATAGACCCAAACTTAAAGTATCAAGAGATGCTAATTGTTGATACACTTTCCATGTTTTTGATTTGTTTGATCTATTTGAAGATGTGGACCGTTTGTCTTTCAAGGACTCATCACATACCACTTTACAAATCTGGAAGTCATTACAGTGATGAAACATACATTGAAAGAAAGACAGCAATGGAATAATTTTCTTTTCTTCTGTCTGAATTATCCCAGTATCATGTCTCTATGATTCTCGTAAAATATTTTCTGTTTTCACAATATAAGAGGAATTTTACAAAATCATATATCACTATAATAGTTCCATCGTCGATTTTATTAAAAATGTAGACGCACCAGAAATAATATGAAGATGGAAAACTGGAATGGAATGGAATTATAAAACTACCTGACATTGATAATTTAGTCAAACTAGATATTCATATAAAATACAAAAGTTATTATTTTGGTACTAGGTTTTATATATTGGAAGATAAAAGACTAACATTTTGGCTGATAAAGAAGATGAAATGTGGACAGAAATAGAAACTACAAAAGAATAATTTAACCATTATGCCAATTGCTACAACTCGTTGCACAAATGTTCCATGCACACGGTTCGTGTCACTTTTGATCATATGCTTTTGTAAACTTCCATGTTAATGTTCATTTCAAAAACTTTATTTTAATTTTATTTTATTTTTATTTTTATTTTATTTTACATTATTTATTTTAATATAATATTTTTATATTTTAATGGCCAAAGTCTCTTCATTGTTATCCATATATTATTACCGTTTACTGATAATACACTTTTAATATAGCCAAAGACAATTTCATGCCTAAAGTACTTCTTCCTTTATGTACTTTGATCAAGAAGTGAGCAACATATAAGAAATAAAGCAACATATATACTGAGTTTCTTGATATGTGGAAGCCTGTGAAACTGACACGATTATACGTTTTTGGAGAGAGCACTGTTACAGGTTGATCTAAAATGAGTCAGTACTGAAAGTTAGAAGCTACCACGACAATAAATAAATAAATAAAATAAATAAATAAATAAATAAATAAATAAATTTATCTATTTATTCTTCTTGTTGTTCTTCTTCTTATAATTATTATTATTATTATTATTATTATTATTATTATTATTATTATTATAAGAACAAGAAGAAGAAAAGCAAGAACAAGAAGGAAATGAATTATCTAAAATGATATAATAGTATGGTGATGACAACAATGACGATAGCGCTGCTAATGTTAATGATGATGATGTAGCTGGAGGTCGCTTATTTTGTGGGTGAACACTATTTCTTAACCTGATTGTATATATTCATGATCACTAGGCATTGCTACAAAAAAAAACAACCCCGCCCCCCAACCTAACCTCTTCTGTTAAAACACTTTGGGGAACCGAAGAAAATTGGACGAAAATATCTGATGAAGAGGTACAGTGTTTTTGTGGAAACTGATTTTTATATTTGTGTGTATGTGACACAATTACATAAACGTGTCAATCATTTTTTCGCAATTCCGCAGATTATCACATAATCAGCCAAGGATCATTCACCCTAGTTACCTTATGTTTCATCGTCTTGGAATGCATATGGATGATAATGTCCTACTTCAGCTCAAAGTTTGAATTTCTTCTGACTGAAATGGACTATTTTCGTAAATAATCTAAAATCGCTAGTCATTTTATCTAATATTAAGTCGCATGACAAGGAGATCAAAACCCATTTTTTAAGGGGGGGGGGCTCCACTGAGCTATAGGACTTGACTTATATTTGGAAGCATACGATTAAGAAACCTTGATTTTAGGTCTATGATGTCAGCAGGAGGAAGCAGATAACATCAACTTGCATGCAGTAGCGTGCTAAAGGGGGCGGGGGTGGGGTGGGGTGTGGACTGAGTGTTTGCTCCGGGCTCCATTGGCCTTGGGGCATCAAAACCATGGATGGGCGCCATGGATGTCCGATTGGATGTCGCTTTAAACCGATCCAACCAAACTTAGCCCTCTTTCTGTTTGTCAACGTGGGGACGGATGAGAATACGCCCCGCTCACCCCGCGGGCTTCCCTTTGATCCTAACCTAACCTCTTAGCACGTAGGTGTGGTAACTACAAACCTTTGTTTAGATGCGAGCGATCTATCGCATACGCCAACTCAAGTATCCGGTCCTCTGGTGGGTCACGGTAGGTTTGCGTAAGAGATTTCTTCTAGCCGGCGCAAACGATAGACATCAAACACATGGCCGCGGTAATATTCTCAAGACAGTAGATGATAGCTTATACATGACTTTATAGTTGGGTTTAGAAAACGTGACACCGGAGCAAAAATATCTCTGAAATCAGCGGCAGTGCAAGGCCCAAATAAATTCTCGTTTACTGAACGTCAGTTCAAGCAGTGCAATGACGCCAAGAAATCAAACACTGGAGTGCGAATTGATCTTCCTGCGAATGAGATCAGTGATACAGCAAAGACCGGCGGTATATTTGCACTTTTGCCGGTGATAGCAGCGCTTATTGCCACTGCACTGCAGCCGTGATCAATTACCGGCAACACCAAACCATGTTGAAACTGGTATCAATAATTTTGATGACCGTTTTGGTCCAGGTACTCATTGGGTTGCATACGCGATTGATCCACGTGGCGTTGTTTATTTGGAATCCTATGGATTGGCGCCACGAAAAGAATTTTTACAGTATATCTGTACTGCCGCTCCGATCTGGTATTCAACATTAGCAACACAGACAATAACGGATCCACCAATATGCGGTCCAGAAGGACTTGCTGTACTTAACGCCGTGACAAGGTCATCAGCGCCGCCGCATACAGTCGTGCACGAATATAAACCCCGTCGTTTTAAACAGGTTATTAATTTATAATGGTAGAGATATTTACGGAAGATCTGCTAAAAGCAAGGCCTCGAGTGACATTGATTTGTCAGCGTATACCACACGAGATGAACTTGCTGATCTATGCGTCTTGCCGGGGTTGATCCAGATGATGTTGTATTTCAAGATCAACATGGGCGGCTAAAGACGAGCAATATCAAGTGGGTTGATATTATCATTAGTCTCGCTGAAATTCGCACACGACTCGCCAACACCGACGAAAAAATCAAGAAGATTACCTCTGGTGAAATTAATACGACTCCATTCATCAACGCGGTGTACACAGTAGCGTTTGGATCAGCAACATGGTCACAGCAGAACAACTCTATCAAACATACTGCTGATGTCACCGGTTTGTACATGCTCTCCGTGTTTAGCTACGCACAATTGCAGATATTTACTATATTTCCATGGCGTCATTCCACCGATAGATTTTCCGGAACCGTGTCAGTCGTGTTAAATCAAAATACCGAGGAAACATTCATACTGGATCCAGAAGACAAAATTAGCGGTGTCTGGAATTCGTTGCGCAAACACCTCAGTTGGTAACTTAGTATATAACATAATGAATCCCACGCAATCTTTTCGGTATTATCAAGAATGTGCGTGGAAGGCATAGCTGGAAGACATCACTGATGAGCACATGGCAAAACAACAAAAATGTAGCAGACGAATCATAGTCATCGACAATGTTGTATATGCGGTCTCCTTGTTAGTCGCTGCAACAACGACAATAGTCGGCACGTTATCAGCGACGCACGTGATATCGTCCGTGGTTGAAATCGGTGTTGGTGTCGATGTTGTTGTTGGCGTTGCTGGTATCCTTAATAATATCGCGAGAAATATATGCCGGTAAAAAAATTACATGAGCATAGAGAAATAACGTTGGAGGCGACGTATGCTTGTATAAATATATCATCGATACTGTCAGAGGGGTTAAACGACGGTGCAATATCAGAGAATCCATTTGGTGTAATTAGGGATATTTATTACCTGTATATTATCTGTATCACAAGAACGCAACTATACCCGTGCCAACATTGCCAACGTCACATTTAGAATCCGCCGTATAGATAATATTGACCGCAGAAATAACCACACGATTGGAACAGATTATCGCCAACACAACACCACCGACGACCACAATGATATCAGCAACGTCAGCGCAGCTGAAATTTGATATTGGTTTTCCAACTCCGATAAAAGTCCCGAACGGTTGATCACTTGAGATCTCACAGGTACAATTACGACTTTATTATAATTGGCCAAATATCAGAGAAAAATGATTTGGTTGGTCAGACGCTAACAATTCATTGGTATTCTCACATAAAACTAAGTTGGAAGGGGACCAGCTAGACCCAGTCTGTTAAGTTGTTTGTTTTCCAACAGGATCATATCAAATCGAACAAATCAATGATGGACTTCAGTGTAGAATCAAATTTATAACAGGAAAAGAATCGCTATCAAAGTACACGAGCCAACGCTAAGCTCCGCCACTGAAATATCAACGCCCGATTACACCGTTGACGTATATAAGTTGTCGATCAGAACCGTGCTGAGATGGCTGCTAGAAGTGCCAGGTTTTGTTGGAGAGCCAGCACGATATGATTATTTATCAGACCAACGAATATTTATGAGAAGACCGGGCTATTTAATACCCTGGATAAATCTTAGTAATCAACCCCGATCAGTTATATTTTTGTTTTATGGCGGATATTGGTGATCTACGGAGATATGTAAGATTATTTGTCCCGGGTAGTAGTAAAGAATGGTGTTAAAGAGATATATGGTCTAGTGAAGAAGAATTAAGTGATTGGCACAAATCATGACAATCTAGTAAAGCACTGATCGATAAAATAACGCAGGAACATGAAAGTATATAGTTCAATCTGAGAAAGCTTCTTGAGCAGTATTCTCTTAAATATCCGAATGATAATCTTAAACAAAGAATCACTGAGACAGTACAACATCTGAACCAGGTAAAATCTAGCGCGAAATACATTCAAAATTCTGTGTTTGAAACTGTAGATTACTCTGATGAACGTACATCCTTATTAGAATGCCACCCAAATGACAAAAAGAAGTTTCTTGATCATTTTAAGGTTACCGAAGACCAATTGCGTACGTTCAAACTACCGGGATTGGATATCGATAAAATGCATCGGGATCTCGATGACATAATTGACGAATATTTTCCAAATATTTATGCCGCATGGGAAAAAATAAGAGGTCGTCCAGATATTCTCCGACAAAACAACGATCCAACAGGTGGTGGTCGTCATGTATTGCCAGACATTGTCAATATCACATCGACGATTTCTGTAAATCCAGTCTGTGACGCAGTCGATGGTAGCAATACCTCGTCTGGGCAAGCATCCAAAGGGCAGGCCCAGTAGGGATATGTTCTTTACAGCTTTTTTCCATAGGTCCCCCGGGTTTTTGATTGTATCAGTGCCCGTTAATCCTGTTTATTTACAATGTCATAATCTGTTGCTGTCACGAATGCGTCTTCGTCTAAGCTACCAAGACAGTAATTTATTGGACACGCGCGCTGATGAATTGACTGTTAATTTCTATGTGCGTGAGAGACCATAAACGGCCCACCATGACAACAAAATATCACATTCCACCACCATTAACAAGAAAATAACATCATTTATTTGTCATTAATTTTTTTTGGTACTGGTGACGTTGCTATTCAACCTTGGCGGATTCCTACACAAATTTTTTTAGCTGTCTCGATCGCTAACTTAAAGCTGCTCGAGTTTCATATTGTCGAGACAGCTCTGATTGTATTTTCTCAATGGTGCTTGCCAGTGGAACATAATTAGCTATCTCAAGTTGTTGGTGTAACTCCGCCAATGACAATTCCATTTCGCGCTGGAGTAATTTTATAAATATATATTCCACCGCTAGTGTATATCTGCCCTCTTCCCGTCGCTGCTGTATCATCTCAAAATCATCGTTGATTTTTTCAACATCAATTTGAACCGCGAGATCATCTTGCTGTAATTGTTTGATCTCCGAGATAATTTCGTTAATATTTTCCTGGTCCATTATACAGTAACTCTATTTTTTCAATTAAAGATTTTATAGAGACCAATTCAATAACGTGTTGCTGGATCGTGTAAACATATTGTGATGAATCTATGCGGGTTTTTTTGAGCATGTGCAAAGAAGGTTTTAAACTTATTTATGTCCATGTTCCCGGGATACCACGTCTGTTGAATATTTCTCAGCGCATGTGTGTCAACACCGTTAAAAACAACCAAAAAATTACAGTTATCTCTTATCACTTTGGGGATTTAGTGTACCGCTGTGTAACGTAGTTGACATATCCGTGAAAATATTCTGGCCGGATTTGTCGATATCTCCGTTAAGATCCTCGATGGACAGCGCATCATCGATGTCAGTGATAAATTCAATAACATCGTATTTTCCAAACCCACTGCCGATTCACCCAATTCCTAAAGAACATTATATCATCGTTGGTCATCCACAGATGGCGCTACTAAATAAAGTTTGTCCCATTTGAGCCACCCCATTATCAGGTTGAGCAACAACTGAGTTTTACCAGATCCAGACGGACCAATTATAATGGCTCGAATAGAAACTGGTAATACTGGATGATTCTTTGACCGGTGCCTGCTCGCGTGTTGCTGAAAAGTCAATCACGTTCATATTGTACAAATGTAGTATTAATTATAGTCATGAGTGTATATTGTGTTCGATGCAAGACGGTCACATATACAACCGAGTTAAGCACAACCACGTTGAAAAATAACGCACGTGGCATAAAATATAAGTTTGTGAAAGCCGACAGGTTGACGTTGCATTGCTCTGCGAACCATGTCGGTGATATTGCCGAACACTCGCAAATTACCAGGAACACCATGGGCGAAGTACCCAGGGGAAAAAACATCTTCCGGAATATAATTAGTGTGGTCCTAGAACCCGACTTGACAATAGACTTGACGAAAAATATCAACCAAAACCAGGTGAATATCCTGTAAATGTGTTTTTCAAGCGTGCCATATTTATGATGTCGCATACAAAAACAAAGATCTGCAACAAAGACATATGCGGACGTCAAGTTCATTCACATTCTGAGTCGATAAAGAATAAAAATATACGAGAATCACTCGTCAACTGGTTGATATGATCGGCGATGAGTGGTAAACTAGCCGTGGCACCAGGCAATTAATTGTTCGATAATTATATAATGGAGTCGATTTATTATAGTCCAAGAGGATACTGGAGAGGTACAGCATCGATTAAAAACCCACCATTGCAGCAGCTGTCATTGGCACATCACGTAAACTGTCCACAAACAAACACGCGTTGACGGTCGTCGACGTTGAAAGTAGATACAAAGAAGCGGAGCCGCTTTCGATTAAAATAGCTACTGAAGTCTCAGCAGCGTTTGGACAAAATTATTCACGTGGTCGCCTGCGCTGGCCACTGTTGTTACAGGTTAATCCTGGCAAAGAATATCTCGGTGCAGTAAAAAAGCTGATGCAGCAACATAAAGTTAAACTCAGAGGTGGACACACTGCGTTACATCGTGATCAGGCAATCGTTGAACGATTTAATAGAACACTTGCTGAGCGTTTGTTTGGACATCAATACGCATAGAAATTACTGATCAAGGAAAGATCTCGTGAATGGGTTGCGAGACTACCTGAAACCCATCGAGGTAATTGCGAAAAAACACAAACCACGACGAAAATCACCAGGAAAACAAGTAAAACAACCGGTGTTGGGCAGTAACGTAACAGTCAGGTATTTATACGAACCCGGTGAATTTGAGGGTGATTCAGCAAGAGCAACTGATCCCGTCTGCAGTGTAATCACACATACAATTTTCAGCGTGGTAAGATCTACTGGCCAGCCTGCAATGTACAGACTAGATTCAACTGCTCCTGAACGCAGATTTGTCAGTGAACAATAACAGGTAATTCTTGAAATTAAAAAATTACAACCAGGTTGGATTCGGCGTCGTAAACGCTAAGAACGGACCCTATCGCCTCTACGTCTGCTACATTCAAGACATATCAGAGCGACATGTTTGCGTGTGTGGCCGAGACTACTATCGATTATGTCCACGGTAAATTGTCGTACGTAATTAGGAAAATATTGCCACAGCATTATTGTGTTCAGCAGGCGCAGTGATTATTGTGTTGTTGTCTCAGCGTCATGATAAATTCAACATCAAGATCAAACTAAAGCTGTGTTGTTTTTTTTTTGGTCTTCTTGCGCGTAACCAGCTAATTGTTTCTTCACCGCGTTGGTTGTTGGTGTAGTTCTTACAACAGGTGTTGCTGGCAACTTCGTAACGTAGGCAGTTCTTCGCAGCTGACATATTTTTGTGACTCGCAATACAGCCAGATAAACTAAATTTGACCATTCGATGCGATCGTGGCCAATGCAGATATTGGTATCTGAGACTGTTAGCCCCTGCGACGAATGAATTGTTACCGCCTAACCTAGAGTCCAGCACGATGGGATTAGTGACAACGCCTGCTCTACAGCATCTAGTGGAACCTCGACGATATGATTAAGAACCAGTTTTTGTTGTGTATCCATTCCAGGAATGACAACGTGTATATTTTGTCCAGGGGTATCTATTCCAGGAATGTCAAAGTGTATATTTTGTCCAGGGGTATCTGCAGGGCGATAACATAGTGGAACTAGTAGATCTTGAAATTTTCATTGTGAAGCTCAAATAATTTACGCTGAAGTCAATCACATACAATGTTCCTGGGTACAACTATCAGATAGTTAGGCCATTCGTTCCAGAAATCAGACATTAGTATCTCTGGAATCACGGTACCCATTATTTCATACTGAATCTTGACTGGCTGTAATCTGATTAGCGATTTCAACTATCGTAATGTTTCATCGCGCGATCGATGGTCATACAATATTTCTTCATAGTGGATAACGTAGATGCTTAGCCAGTTATGCGGGGATTCTCCTTGATCGCCGCACATGACAATTGCCGTGTTTTTCATCGACAACCAGTCGTTTTACCAGAACCACCAGGACCATTAAGATAGACCGTGCCATGTTTCGTGATTGGATTAGTATCTCTGGAATCACGGTACCCATTATTTCATACTGAATCTTGACTGGTGTAATCTGATTAGCGATTTCAACTATCGTAATGTTTCATCGCGCGATCGATGGTCATACAATATTTCTTCATAGTGGATAACGTAGATGCTTAGCCAGTTATGCGGGGATTCTCCTTGATCGCCGCACATGACAATTGCCGTGTTTTTCATCGACAACCAGTCGTTTTACCAGAACCACCAGGACCATTAAGATAGACCGTGCTATGTTTCGTGATTGGATCATTCACTGACGGAGAAGATGATGGTTCTGATAATTTATGGTTTCGGTAATAAGCGCTAACAGGTTTAACATCAGCTAATTCAGAATAATTACATATTTTTTCTCGCTGTATTCTCCAATGACCCCAACTAGCATCGTCGTCTATAAATATTTTCACAAGATCCATTTTCGATCGACTTATATAAAGTGAATCTGTAGCGACCCTAACAGCATCCGCTGCAAACCGGCTAATCATCGATAACAGGTTTATTGACGAATATGCGAGCATTAAAGATCTCAAATGAGTGAACTGCGCAGAATCACCATCGTAGTAGCTAACGATTGTGACAATATTTATTCCATCTCGAGTGAGTGCGCTTGGCCACTACATCATTACTCCTCTCGACGGCATTAGTATGAGACAACGCAGAGAATGTAAACTTACTGATAATTTTTCTGCAAATATCTTTATCATCTTGAGGAAGCCAGATTTTTGTGGCCTGTATAATATTATCACAGAAGTTACAGTCAGCGATGTAAGGATCTTGGCGTCAAGCATGTATCGTAATAGCACTATTGGAGCTCAGCCACCCTGATTTTTTACGCAGCAGTCGTTGAGATTAGATTTTGTGTCCGGTTTATGAAAATGACGACCAAACCAGGCAGGTACAACCGGATGAATATTCGCTGAGAACTCGAATGATTCAATCTTGGCAAATAAAGTTAGATGGTAGTCGACGGCGTCGGAGACGCTTGTCGAGTAGCCTCGACCAGGCAGTGGACCATTTATCGCTACTCTGATAATTTCGTGTGTTAGATGACCGAATCGTTCAAAATACGGTTGACATTCACCGTATCCAAGAAAACCAGCCGGATAAAATGCCACATTATCAACTGAGGTCATATCGGCGGAATTATATTTTGTATTCCAGAGACCACCATGTCCAAACTCGACACAAGATTGTGATATATCGTCGAAAAATTCTTTAGGTGTTTTACGCAATGAATTTTTTAAAATTGTGCTATATGAACCACAACAGACGACGTAGTGAAACAATTCTTAAGTAATTCATCACTGTCGCCGTCATATTTTACCGCAATCTCTTTCGTCGCACGTTGGAGAAATACTTTCCGATAAAGTATACCGGAGGGTAGCACAAACTGATCAAATGTTGATTTATCTGTGGCAGATAAATCTGCGGCAGATAAATTTGCCATAGATACATCTGCGTCGTCACCGTGAAATAGCCAGACGATACAGGGTCACACGTACTATATTATAAATCTCCTCAAAACTATCGCCGTCATAAAATCTAGTTCTTTCTCGTGTTAACTTTGTTACTGATTCAGTCCAAGGGTGTAAATTATGGTCTATAATAGCTATTGGGGCGCCTTTACTACAGTATTTGCCGGAATTATGCAAAATCTCGTTTGTTATTGTTTTTACCACGATCGGAAATTTTAATCGTTGTTTTTAATACATCAACGTGGTCTATTTTAGCTCAGTTGATGAGAGAATCTTCTAATTCGTCTATTTTTTTATTCGTGATTCTGTTAGTCCATTTCCTCGTCTCGAGTTAATAAAATGTTCTCTGACACGTTGGGCTACGCAATTTAATATGCCTGTTCGCATTGGGGCAAGAGCATTAACATCAGGATGATTTAAACGGTATAGTGCATAAACAACAGCGGACACCGGATACGCGTTATTGTAATATGGTTTGTCTATTCCGGTAAACGTGCGTGGTTTAGAATTTTTGTCCACGTTGACGACATTGTTTTGTCGTCGTGATTCTTTAAGAGGATCGAGTTTATCACGAATAATCCAGGTTAGGCCATCGTCGCTGACATGTTCGACAATAAGTTTTATTCTGAAGAAATATCGGTTGTAGTCTGCAAGATTATTAATAACAGTTGGTGCTCGTTTGTCGTGTATGATGGAGTCAACTAAGATACCATCGCCGTCTATGCTAAACGTTGAAAAAACAACAACATAAGACGCACTATCTTCATTAAATTCATTTTGGCCATTTTTATAAATTAGTGTATGTAACTCAAATGGTGGACGTTTTTGTCACCTGGTAATCTATCGAAGTCTAACCTGGTTGTGTGTTGTGGTTCAGTCTCTGCTAACCTCTCAATTTCCCTCGCGGTTAATAATCCGTTAATCTGATTTCGTAATTTTTTGGTGCAATTTTCGACCTTGGCAAAGCTGGTTTTATCCCGGTTAGACTAAAATACTGTTCTCGCAGCTGCTTTGCAACAGTAGAATTAGTCATTATTATATAATTAGGAAAAGTATTTTCTTCAATTGGATTTTTATCAAGATAATATAATATGACGGGAGCAAAAAATAGTTGTCGATGGCTCATGACCGTATCAGTCACACCTTGTGAAAAATTGTCGTGGTGAGTACTACGGCTATCATATGGCCAGTGTTGGACGTGGCAGTGCTGGACCGAAACCATGTTTGAAATGCGGAATTGGGGTCAAGGGGAAACACAATTATGTGCATCTTGTGGTGGACGAAAATATCGAGCACTAAAGAGGTATTACCATATACAAAACGCCCCGAACGATATAAAAATAGAAAACGCCAAATATTATTTCGACAGATACATTAGGAAAAGCACTATTGAAGGAAAGTAAATTTATATATGAAGCAAGTCGAGAGAGAGATTAACATCGATAAATTTAAGAAGCATCCGATGTACGATACTTGTGAAGCGAATACCTAATAAATTCTGTTTAATGTTATATAAATACGTGTATACTATTATTTTTTTTTTCTGTATCTCTGTTCATAAGTGTGAATGTTCTGATACATTCAGTGAACAGCACTCATGTAAATTATTTCAGTCGTATATTCTAAACGCAGACTGTGGCGTAGTGGTTAAAGCGTATGGACAATGCAGTGCCTGATTAAACCCTGTGGAGGCCCCTAGGCAGTCGAAATCTCGCCCACCCACCCCCAACTCGCAAATTATCTCCTAATACGTCAAGATCAAATCAATTCAATATTATTTTGATCCGTTGTCGCGGGGCCCCTAAAAGGCGTGGGGATCATAGGCCGGTGCCTACTCTGCCTATTTGGTAATCCGGCACTGGGACAATGTTACGATCGACCTGTGGACACTTACCTTATGCTCGATCCCAGAAAAGCGACCGACATATTGTCGGCGTTAAATAAATTTAAAAAAAACAACAACACTATATCAGTGAGGTGTGTGTGCTATAACTATAACAATTACCCTAGAAAGTCTTTCAATAGATATTAAACTTCTATCAACCTGGTCGCAGTCATTCCTTTTTGCTATTTTAATACAAGCCTCAGATTTGCCTTTGGTAGCTAATAAATCAGTATTGCCACATGTAAAATCAACACTCTTATAAGGCCTGAATTGTACAATGGGGCTTTGATAGGGGATGGGCTCCAAGGTTGACGCCACTTTATTTTGGTCGGCCGAATCCCTTCTGCTGATAGTTTGGTGTTTACCGGCACAGCAACCTAAGTCGGTTATTTATTTCCGGGGAAATTGGAGTAAAGTGCCTTTTCCAAGTATACACAACTGTAGCAGCTTCAGGTTGATCGGATGGTAAGATTCGAATCGCACCTTTAATCTCGCGAATCGGGCACACAAAACACTTAACTATCGAGGCTCCTGACTCCATTAGTCGCCTCTTATGACATGCATGTGGGCGCATAAGGCCTACATTTATGACATGCACGTGAGCGCATGCCTATTTTATATTCCCGAACCAGTAGTGTAATTAGGACATTCAAAGAAGAAGTCGAAAACAGATTCAGCCAGAGCACCACATAGGATTCTGGGATTTTAATAGACTATCAAATAGTAAATGATAATTTAGGTTGCTTGTTAACCTATGCAACAGACATTGTACATTTTTCTGTCTCCACAAAAAATATTTAATTTATTTTAATCAAATCTTTTTGGAGAGATTTCTTGCAATTATTGAATGAAGCAAAATTAGAACCACACCTCCCAATTTATTCTATAACCCAGTCATAGACGGGGAAATATCCCTATAATTTATATATCTGAATCCTCGGTATAGGATAATTTAAGTAAATGCATCTTGTAATATAGGATAATTTTAGTGATTCTGTCTTGTAATATAGGATAATTTAGTAATTGTAACTTGTAAAATAGGATAATTTAAGCAAATGTATCTTATAGTATCTTATAATATAGGATAATTCAAGTAACTGTATCTTGTAATATAGGATAATTTAAGTAATTGTAACGTGTAAAATAGGATAATTTTGGTAATTATATCTTGCAATATAGGATAGTTTTGGTAATTATATCTTGTAATATAGGATAATTTAAGTACATTTATCTTGTAATATAGGATAATGTAAGTAATTGTATCTTGTAATATAGGCGTTACCCAGAGTACCAAATATTCGACATAAGGAAATATTTGAAGAGTGAAGTGGAAATATTGTGTTGTCATAAGGGTCGAAACCACGAATGACAATATAAAACTTTTTCTACTTCATGAGTGAAATATTTACTTATATCTACTCGATGAAACATACATTTCCTTTTCGTTATATATTCTAATGCAAAAAACGTCGATTAACATGGACTTTTTGTCTCCATTACTTCATCGATAGAAAGACACTACTAAATTGTACAATGAGCTACCTTTTACAACATTAGTTTGTACATATGTTTCAGATTGTGCAGTGGATCAAATATATGACTGTTTTCTTACGAAAATAAAGTGAAAGTGATATTTCTAAAATATTTCTTGCACGGATAGATACAGAAAACATTGTTGGTGTGGGTGGAGTACTCTAGAAACATCACCCACACACTTGAGAGCATTGCATCTTTAAACAAAAGATTTGAATGATTTTGCGTTTACTTGAAAGGATTTGAGTTCTTTCCGATACATTCAAACGAGATTTTCTTTTGTGTGGCCTCGAGCTTGCAGTTTAGTTGATAACAGAGGCTGTACCAAAGTTTCGATTGCCAATTAATTTCGGTGTGCAATCAATATTCATCCATGCCCGATTTCTCCGACGTTTTCAAACATAATTATGATTGTAATGGTAGTTATAAGCGTTACTTAATCAATTGTATTACTATATTTAATCAAGATCTTTTAAAAGTGTGTACCGTTTGCTATAGAGTGTAACAGGTATACGTAATTGTGTCCCAGAGTATCGACCGGAAACAGGTAATGTAAGGTCAGTCACTGTCAATTTGCATGATTCTCGTGGCAAACATAGACATTTTAATACCCGAAGCCTACTTTCTGTTGCTTGGATCTTGGTTTTAAGCACTTCTTGCCTATGGCTAGTATTTGATGAGATAAATGTATAATATATGGTCTACAGTATTTACACATTTAAAGATCTGTTCATTCTGATGTGTTTGTGTGTGGGGAGAGAGAGAGAGAGTAGCAGAAGAAGACGAAAAAATGAATTAAGCCTAAATATTGCAGTACAGTTTTCAATAACACACATAAGGGCATTAATATTGCCTAGATGTGAAAAAGAAAATTGATATCGCTGATGTGGCCATCAAAGTGGTATCTACACCGTGTCGATATAATTTTACTCGCATTGATGTATTGCAATATCTTACGACTCTAGATCATAAAATATGTAACAGAAAGGACTTGAAACCAGCATTTTTGAGTAAAATTAATAAATAATTTATTTGTTTAGAATACACAGTAAAAATTCAAAAGACACTAGAAGTATTGAGAATTAAATCCTTAATAATCCTGAATGTCCTATCACAAGTCCAAAAGTATAGAATGTTCGGAATGAATTCAAATAATCTTGAGTGTCATGATGTACCACAAGAAGGTAATCCAGAATGTCTTTGAATGAGTTTTCATTAATTCCAAAGCAAAGTTTTAGTCCAAAAAGGCAATGAGCACTTTGTAATTCAAATGAATAATTTAAACAAATAATTCCTCTCAAATTGTATCTGAACACAACTATCAAAGGATTCCACAGATTAATCACAAAACAGGAATGCAAAATTGTTTACCAGATCAGCTATATATACAAATATCACTTGACCTGCAACGTCAGAGATGAAAACAATATCTAAGTTATTTAATGATTTAAGGAAGACGCTCGCGCGTGGATGCATGAAAACCCTATCTCAAAACCTAGCCAAACTGAGTAAAAGATGAAATACAGGCCACGATGAGCTTCTTTTATCTTCAAGGGTGTTATACTAACAGAGATGCATGCCATTCTTAATTTCATGGTTCTAGCATGAACAGTGCCTGATAAATGAACATAAAATACAAAACTTAACCAACTCAGTGAAGCGTAAACTATTATACATAATGACCTATTTCTGCAATGTGGGTGTTATGCTCATCAAGATGCATCTCCTCCCTTATTTCATTGATTCTAATTTATACAGAGCATTCAAAACGAAACAAAGCAACACTATGAGGCCATGAGCTAGAAAACAAAAACACAAAGCCAGTAAAATATGATATTTAGGTCACAAGCATCACAGTCAACACAAATCAGTGACACAAGAAATACACATTACAGTGACCGTCGTTTGAGGTTCTGGTGTAATGATTGTACAATGTTCATTGCTTGAGAAACAACCTGAGTAAAATACTGAACACAACCAGTGAAGATAGAAATATGGGTCACAGTAACATAGTTTGCAATGTAAATACTCATTAGGATGCATCTTCTAGTCAAGTGTCAAGATTCCAAGTATAGCAGT
>JAECUM010026902.1:0-52987 GCA_016617855.1 Megalonaias nervosa | reverse complement strand
TATTGGTTCTTAAGTGGGGCTACACTGGTGTACGTGATAGATTTCTTGTAGTAAGAGACCACATGACCCATCTCGCGAGATTTGAAATGATGTTTTTGGGGTTTAAATACGCATTCTTAATATTCTCCTGTCAGAGTCGTTTTAACATCTTGAAGGAACAAGGTGTTTTTCTTAATTTGTTGCCATTTTGTTTGTTTTTCATCTGATTTTTGGATTTAATAATTTATTCTCCTGGAAACTCAACAAGTGGACTTTCTTATAAAAAATTCTGAAAGATATTTATGGAAATTTATTCTGGAATTATTCGGAAACAAAGACTCTGATTCAATTGAGGAATTGTTGATATTCGTACATGGACCACATCTGACGTCATCGCCTTCCATATTTGTACGTCGTCAAGATTCGAACCTGGATTCTAATAGAACTATTTAGTGATAGGGCTTGTGTTTTTCATTCTTAGGATCAAATTTTGGATTATATTCACAAACCGTAAGTCCTATTTACCAATTTTTACATTGTTTTCAAGGGAAATAAATTATTTTGTTAAAATATACAAAGCTTGTTGACTTCACTCTTTTCTTCTGTTACATTTGTACGAGCCTACACGTAACACACGTACAGAAGGGAAAACTGTAGTGGAGAAATCGGTAGGTAACACAACGTATGTTATGTGCAGTTGTGTTGCTTACTACCACCTTTGAGACCTACTGAGAGGTCGAAACAGTCTTCTCTGAATATGAAAACACAAATAAAGAAATTAAGAAACACAATAAATAAATCGTAAAAAATTCTAAATATAACCTGAAATGACTTACTAGCTAAGAGAAGGAAGGAAGGAAGGAAGGTATGTAAGACAGCACTACATACCAGCATGGTCTACTAAAATAAAGGCCACACTCTTTCTTTTATCCTTCTTACTCAACACATTTATCCATCCATCCATCCATTAATCCATGCATGCATGCATGCCAGACATAATTCGATATGGATGTGGGTGGGTGTATAGGACATCTCATGATACCTGTATTATTCCATGTTTAAATTTTAACTTTATCATGTAGTCTGGAAAGTCACCATGCCCAATGCAATGTCCATAATCTTTGCAGTACTACCTATTGTTGTTAACGGAATGAGGTTCTAGAATCAGGTGATCAACATTCACACAAAAACTATTGTGTCATAAATGGGATGCATCGAGCTCCTTTGGAATATTAAGACTTCTCAACTTTACCATTAATGCCAGTCTGTGGACATGCTTTTTCTTCCATATGTTTGTCTCAGGATACCTATATGACAATAGGCAATATAACCTATTGGATGTTACATTTCCTCTCCATATTATACGATCACTATTATGTGCTGGCACAGGATTTAAAGATATTTTCGCTCCCAGGCTTTGAGAAAGATCATCCATTGCAACTTGTATATGGTGTAGGAATGCATTGCTGCTAATAATAATGAATGTCATCTCCAACAGACACCATTTCGGTGAATTTATGGGGAAAAACTTTCATCTTTAATTTATTTTTTTTAAATTAATTAAAAACAAATTTAATTAAATTTTTAATATTTTAATTACTTTTTTCCAAATTTTACAATCAATATACACAAGCTGTGAAAATGTCATGTGTCTATCATTAATAACAAACATTTTATGCCAGTTTAAAGTTTAATCAATTCTACCCTGACAGGACCCAGAACACAATTAATTTTACTATATATTCTCTACATTTGTATCTCAGCACTGAAATTTCCACTGTGTGACAATCAATACAAATCATATCTTAATCTAAAACACCTTCAAAGATGACTTCAAGGTGAAGTTCGTGTCATATGTTCACCGGTATTGTTTTGGAGAGTCTGGGCTGTAAACAAAGCAACATGCAATGGAACACAGTTTTCGCTTCCAGATCATCTCCAAGGCCTTATTACTCACTGTGCATTGTCGCCAAAATACACACAGACAACCCCAACAGAAGCTCATATTCTCATGAATAAACAATTACCTTTAAATCCCTACCAAAATTGCATAAATATAAATCTTCTATCACCACCAAAATGAGAGAGGAAAAATGCTCTAAAAATAAATTAGAACTACATTCGTGGGTACTGAACTGGAAGTACTAATAACTGTGACACGATTCCATTTTAAGTTCACACATTTTAATACGAACCAGTATCAGCAATGAGGAACAGAGAAGTAGTAGGAGTTGAGTCCTGTAAGGGCAGGACGCTCACAATAGTTAGATTATACCACATTTTCAGATTGCTACAGAAACTTCAGATAGCTGAACACTTAATACTACATCTGATAAAATGGGTCTAAAACAAGTGGTGTAAACAAAGACCTTTTTGGTAAATGTCGCAGAAGATTTACCACCAAGAGATCTTGTGTGGTCAGATAGAATCTGTGAACAAATTAACATTACGCATTACACTTGCTAATCTTGTACATTTCAGATCACAATCAAAGCATTCATAAGTCAGTTTGGGTCGGTTCTTATATCAGTATATGATTTTAGAAAAAGAAAGGTTTTATCAACTTGTATGATTAGTTAAAGGGGGAATGAACATATTTGTCTATCTGGTTGTATGATAATTGATTCTCGGAATTGTACCAAATGTCCCCAGAGAGGGAATAACATGAATTATCGATGGACTAGTGGGACATATATACTCCTCTGTCATCATATCTTAATCTCTCTCTCTCTCTCTCTCTCTCTCTCTCTCTCTCTCTCTCTCTCTTGGATTACTTGAGGTAATACTGCGACCAAATTTTCTTTTTAAAACTGATTATTTATTATTAATCAGGAAACATTGTCTAAAAACTTGTGCCTATTCTTTTGTCGGACGAAAATTATAGGATCTTTGTTAATTCTGAATTAGCGTGTCTTTAACTCCGGTTGATTGGAAGCAACGTGAAGCTTGCACACATGGGAAAGCTTGATTATGTAATTTTATGACAAATTCATTGCAAGAAATAGTTTGCAAAGATATATTTTCCCTCTTCGAAAATATATAATTTAAGTGTCTTAGATTTTTAAAAAACCCAACAAAACCTTATTGGTGTTCACGTATGATACATTTTATATAAAAATGATAACAGCTTGGAAACTTTGGTCAATATCATTGGTAATTAGATTTAATTTGGTGAATACTTCAGAGGTTTAACAAAATTCTGCTTATTTTGGTAGTTTTCATTCAGCAAGTAATGATCCTGATTGTCCGAGACATAGTTTAAACCATAATACACAATTTATTTAACGCAGCGAGCCTAATAATGCGGAACTGCATTGTAATCTCTTAGTATACCGTTTCCCCAGGGAGATCAAGTTATGTCTTCTTCCGAGTAACCATTAAAACTAACCCAATTCTACTACGCATCGTTCAAACTGCAGAATGGATCGATAGAGTATAGAAGAGAAGCCTTATACATTATACAATTGTAATCGGCAAAGCACCAAAAAGGCGTCTGCGAAGATTAAAAAATCACACTTTGTGCAATATCTTGCAAATACCTTTATACGGAGGAAATAACAAGCAAATAATAGCAACAATATTCTGTTTTTAAAATGCGATTTCTCATGCTTTAAAATAATATACTAATATACTAATAATTATTTCTGACAGGGATTTATGAACAACTGTTCTCATCAGACGCCAGTAGCGCTAGCGCGGGCTTTTGTTATTTTTTAAGTTCATAGTTTCAGGAAATAACATTAGGTATCCTCATTATTTTGTGATGGAAAACAGGTAGATGTGGTTAAAGTAAAAACGCAGCTGATCTTGCATCAGAGCTACCATCTGAAAAGAATCACTACAGTAATAGAACGTGTTTATACACAAACACTTGAATGGGATGAAACAGCATAATAGGTGGGAATCGTGACAAAAAGATAAATAACGAAGTCAAACGAGGAAGTAAATGGGCAAAATAAAAGTTCAGTAGCTGCTGATAATACATTACATCAACATATGAAAATATATTGTTACTACCATAATCGTCTTATTTATTTAAGCAAAAATTGTTTCTATCGAAATTAATAACAAGTATTTGTATTAGCAAAAACGGTTTAAAAATTCTAATTAAGATGCAAACTGTATTATACAAACGCTTAAAACTTAAAGTTATGTTTAATATTCTTTCCCGTTATTTTATGCAAGGCAGGTATGATAATGAAATATGCAAGCAATCAGAATTATATAGTCAAAGTACAAAACATTGAGACCGTTTATACAACTTCAAGCTACTGAATTAAGCAAATAGTTATATGATGATAATGTATTTCTTTAGTACAAATGAAACTTATCCAAGGATTATCTTAGTTTCTATCATCTCTTTGCCAAAATTTAAATAATGAGTGCTGTATTGCACATGTACATTTTTCACGGACACGAAATGTTCAGTTCTTCATCTGTTGATAGCAGCTACTGCTTTGTGTTTCGTGAAACGATACAATGCTGTGAACATGCGTACTGCTTTTTACTTATCCATTTTCTAAACATTGCTACACTAATGATTATCAAGAGTGGGCTTTTAGTAACGTACAAATGCATCTAAGGTGAAAGAGCTGAGTTGTCTTTAGTGTCACGACAGAGATGCATTAATTTCTTGCACCATTAACTGTCGTTAATAGGACTCAATGACCTTTTCTCCCAGACTCGTGTTTGTGTTTGCATATCCTTGAGGTGTAGATTTACAATTTTTTGGGTCAGACTAAGGAATTTCAAATAGATCATAATATATTTATTTCGAATATCGTACTCAATGTTTGTCCTCTAGAGATTACTAGACTCGGTCTGTTGCTGTCTGGCTAACGTTTGATATCATAATTTGTTCTCTGCTAATTATGCGAAGTGAATACTTAAATTATTCTTGTCTGAGGCTAGAAACCTTCAAGGGAGTACATATAACTCCAGAACATAAGCTGCATTTGAGATTTAAGTAAATATGTTTCTCAATTAAATATATCTATTTATTGTGGCAGTTTTCTTTTTCTCGTTTCTCTTTTTCCCGTAACAAACGTAGTTATGAACGAGACAATTTATCAAATTTTTGCGGGAATAACTAAATTATTTTTATTCTGTGTTGGCAGTAGCCAGGGCTACAAAAAGTGCATTCTGTTTTAAAAACACAAAGAGCCAAAAGAGACAAAAATATTTAGTACAAACTTTCACTTGTACTGTATGTCACCAATCGAGTCCCATGGCATCATTTCTCAGACAGCTGAAATCCTATTGTCTATCAAGCTCTTGCAAAAAATAATCGCTTGGCTCATCACCCGTTAAAATCTTGTTTCGGTTAAAAACACAAACTTATCTCACTAAGTTGCATATATTGCATATCCCACTACGTGCAGATAAAATTATATTAGGATCTAATAGGAAATGTTTGACCGCTTTTACCAATACTGCATAATGCCAATTTTCAATGGCTCGCAGGATAATAAATATTTTTGCAGGAACCGATGATGATGTGAGCCGCCATATATTTTGTTTTAAATCAACATCAGGAAAGGTAAAAAAATGACATCACATTTCAGTCTATGATGATTCACAACGATAGACATTCAAGCTAGTACATGATTAAAATTCGTAATGTATTATATGGAAGAAATCTTTGAGACAAATATTGCTGTGTTTAATAATACTTAAACAGACATGTTTTCCTGTATATTATTTACACTACCAGTTCAAATGATGAAAAAATGAACAGATGATATTTGGCCCGTGAGTACGTTAAGCATTTAAACTTACAAGTAATCTCAGTTAACAAGGGTGTCTACGGAACAATGTTGTCTACATGACAAAGGTTGAGTTTTATAGATAAAAGCATAATTTAATAAGTGGATTGATTGATTTTTAAAAAATTCCTTCCCTGGATAATGTTCAGTTAAAAATATTTAGTCATGCTGTAATCACAATTATCACAACCACCAAAACTGCCATCATCACCAACATTTCTACCAATGTTGGTATAGTGACCACCACATCCAACACCAAATATATTTACATTCCTACTGTTGTTAGCTAAAAATGCTAATGAAATTTACAACTTTTACTGTCATTACTTTACAACCACCATCATTTGTAATGATGTTGCTACCGCCACTTTTACTGTTACCATCACCATCGTCGGAATGCTGCTACTACCATATATGTAAGTGCACAGACTTTTCTTATTAGAACCATTTAGTCAAATATTCAAATACATTTATTGGCTTACTAACCTCGTTCGACAATAAACACATATGGTTAGTTCTGTGAGGGATTACTTTATCTTTCTTGTCTGCTGAATAGTGTGGTGTAACGGTGCATATTCGTGAATTACCCCCTCCCTCCCCAATTTGAATGTTCGATCTTTAGGACGAATTCAAAGGAATACCAAGTGAAATTCCATTCGCACAACTGCAAGTTTCTTGACGGTGCGTCTTTTTTAAATATGGCGGTGTAGCTAAAGATCTATTTTATTGACGAACATCAATATGAACTTTTCTTCAGCGCAGGTGCTTATATAATTTTCAGCTGTAATATAATTTTGATGAAAACAAAGGAGCTTTAAAAAAAAATAAAACAATTAAAAGAATATTAACCTTAGCAGTATCCCTAACCTTCAGAGTAATTGTAGAATCCCCAGACCTGCCACGTGTTTAAATGATTGTAGGCAGAAAGAATTTGCCTAAATAAGATGTCTCAAGTTCAAGTCGTTGTAACTTAACATGCACTTGTGCTCGTATTTAACGATACAGAATGCAAACATATTTTAAAATATATATCATTAAAATTTTTGGCAAATGCTAGTATTAACTATAATGGACATATTTTTATATGATACAGGAAAATTGTAGCTCACAAAATAATTATTGGCATGCGATTACACCTACATTTCAAACCTTATTCAAAATAAAATTGAAATCTAAGTTGATTTGAAATATTATTTAGGTGTTTTGTCCAAACAACTTATTTCAATGAGTCTTTCATTCTTAATTTAACTTTATGTTTGTTTTTTTAATGCAGAAAAGAAACTCTGCCGCACAGAAAATGTTATAACCGTTTAAAAAAAGTTATGAAACAAAAGACCAACAAATTGTCAAATGAAGAATGCCGTCGCTGTTTCTTGATCGTTCACATTAAATAAGCGCATTTAGTGTTGGTAAGGAACGATTTCTCATTTACTTTCAATGCTTGACGTAACATGCAATATTTAATGTGAAATTCTTAATTCTACACTCCCTCTTTCTATTTTATTGTCCCAATTTGTTATGCCTGACGAAAGAAGACCTATTTTAGTGAATTTTCACCAAGTTAATAACGTTGCTTGAAGTTCGTGATTCACGTGCAGTAATTAAGAAACCATGAAACGCCGTAGATTCGGAAAGAAACAACGTACATTTGGAAAGCTGCATTCATTATACTTCTAAGATTGTCTTGATTTTAGAGTAATACTCTTTTAAGGACCTTCGTTGGGCTCAGTAGTACACGATATATATTTCAGAAATGTTGCTTTCCACAACGTTCAAGAGTTATAGAATACCTGCTTTATCGATCAGTTTTACTTTTAGAAGATTTATTTTAAGTATCGAGAGTCGAAAATACTTGTGCAGTAGAACGTAGATACGGATTGACAAAACATAAATATAATTTTGTATGCATTATAGTACGCAGATGTTTTGACGTTTCCACTACGTTTAACCTGTCATGTGTAAAAGTTGAATTTTCTATGTCACAATATAATGAATGCTTGAATTAGATACATTGAAAGTTTACATATTTTCAAAAATTCTAAATATTGATGAATTTTTTTTCGGATTGTTTGCAGAATGTCCGAACTTGTTATATACTTTGATAAACTTCCAAAAAATGAGGCGTTAGTCATAATCTTTTGGGTCTTTGCTAATTTTTCTTCCAGACAGAATAACCTAATGACAAACTAATAAATGTATAACAGTGTCGGCAGTGGTTCAAGTAAATTTTACTTCTTACCGGCACATGTAACGATCGCGTCTTTCCCATACGGCCGTACCAGCAATAAATCTCTTAGCTATACTGTGTACCTGACCATACCGGCTTACTTGCACCACTGACACAGGAGAGACATTAATTTTACCAGGACTTTCTGCTAATATTTATTTACAATTAAATTTACGTAATGAGATTACTCAGACGTTTAAAACATGATTATTTAAATAGGAACACGATTGTAGAGGACGAAATATGATGTTCTGAAGATGGACAACAAGACATAATATACACATTCCATCATTGTATCAACGTTGCCAATACGTCTTCGTTCTCTAGGGACCCGAACCAGATATAGCCATTATATGAGAATCAAGATTTTCATGTCCCAACAAGGTCTTAATTGATGATGATGATGATGATGATGATGATGATGATGATGATGATGATGTTCGTCCTTCGGTCTCGAAGACGACCATGACTTCAGATCTGGGCTGGTCTGTGAGTGCGCAGATGGCTGGTGAGGCCAATCTGTGCTCCAAAGAGTCTACGGCAATGAGGACAGGGAATTGCCGGGGGCTGGATGGACTGAAGGTCGGCGCTGGCTCTGCTCTTCCTCTGCTGGCGTTTCTGCTTGGCCTCGTTGATCCGGTGCTCTTCAAATGCAGCTGCGCCTGAGTTGATCTGGTGACGCCAGGCAGTGCGGTCTTCGGCAAGCTGCTCCCAGCTGTCTGGGTCAATGCCACAGGACTTCATGGAGGCTTTGAGCGTGTCCTTGAACCGTTTCTTTTGGCCTCCTCGGGAACGCTTGCCTTCAGCGAGTTCCCCATAGAACAGTCTCTTTGGGAGGCGCTCATCAGGCATACGGCAGACATGACCAGCCCAGCGGAGTTGTGACCTTCTGAGCATGGCATGGACGCTTGTCATCTCTGCTCTCTGGAGGACTTCTGTGTCAGGAGTCTTGTCCTGCCATTTGATGTGGAGCAGTTTTCTGAGGCAGCGCATGTGGAAGGAGTTCAGCTGTTTTGCATGGCGACTGTACACCGTCCATGTCTCACAGGCGTACAAGAGGGAGGGCAGTACTACTGCGCGGTACACCTTGAGCTTGGTTGGCAGGCTGATTCCTCTTCTGTTCCACACAGTATTGTGAAGTCTGCCGAAGGCTGCACTTGCACGAGCAATCCTGAGAGTGACCTCTTCATCGATGGAGATTGTGCGCGACAGGGTGCTGCCAAGGTAGATGAACTTGTCAGCAACAGCGAGCTTCTGTCCATTGATGGTAATGCTGGGTTCGGTGTAGGGCACTGAGGGTGCAGGCTGGTACATGATTTCGGTCTTCTTCGTACTTATTGTGAGTCCGAAGTCTGTGCAGGCTTTGGAGAACCGATCCATACTTTCTTGCATGTCAGACTGAGTACCAGCATTCAAAGCGCAGTCGTCAGCAAAGAGGAAGTCGCGGATGGTGTCTTCCTGGACTTTGGTCTTAGCCTGCAGTCTTCTCAGGTTGAAGATGTTCCCATCAGTCCTGAACCGGATGTCGATGCCAATGTCACCCTCACGGAAAGCATCGGTCAGCATCGCTGTGAACATCATGCTGAACAGGGTCGGGGCAAGAACACAGCCCTGCTTGACACCGTTTGTCACTGGAAAGGGCAGGGAGAACTCTCCATCATCCTGTACTCTGGCGAGCATGCCATCATGGAACAGTCTGACCATGGTGATGAACTTCTCGGGGCATCCGAACTTTGCCACGATCCTCCACAGACCTTCACGACTCACAGTGTCAAAAGCCTTTGTGAGGTCCACAAAAGTGGTGTAGAGGCTGACGTTCTGCTCTTGGCATTTCTCCTGGAGTTGCCTGGTTGCGAAGATCATGTCCACGGTGCCCCGATCCTGCCTGAAGCCGCACTGACTCTCTGGTAGCAAGCCTTGCTCCATGTGGACGGTCAGTCGATTTAGCAGAATTCTGGCCAGTATTTTCCCTGCGATGGATAATAGGGAGATGCCACGGTGGTTGTCGCATGCTTGACGGTTCCCCTTCCGCTTGTAGAGGTGGACAATAGAGGCGTCTTTGAACTCCTGTGGAATCTTCTCCTGGTTCCACACAGACTGGAAGAGGTCAGTAAGCTTCTGCGTCAGTCGGGGACTACCAGCTGCGTAGACTTCCGCTGGGATGGAGTCAGAACCCGGGGCTTTGCCACTGGATAGACTTTTAATTGCCTTCTCTACTTCTGTGAAACTTGGCGAGTCCGAGAGGGAAGCGTTGGTTAGGACCTGGGGCAGGCGAGCGATGGCTTCAGCGTTGATGGAGGAAGGACGGTTGAGGTCTTAATTACAATGTCACTGAAATAGTGATCAGAAAGTAAACCTGTATGACTGTGCATTGGAAATCATATTTGGTCACTAAGAATACCGGAACATTCCGGTTCCCGGTCACATGACCATTTATTAGCTTGTTTAGCTGTTAGGCACTGAATTCAACGAAATATTAACGCATTGGTTCCATCAGATACTCATATGTTGTAGAAAAAGGGCAGTGTTGTTAAGATAATGTTTAATCGTATGTAGATGAAATATTTTGTGTCAAAATGCCCAATATTAACATGTGATAGCTAACTAGTATGTATCCACTCTCTTGGCATTTCATAATACAGTAAAACGTCGCTAATTCTAACATAAATCACTCGCATACTCGGCACCAATCGAATGTGTTGTTGAGTTCATATGTAAATCATTCTCACGTCCTCAACCACAAGCAACTCGAACGTATCGAAAAGTTAAAATCTGGTCACTCAAATACATTTTTTCAACGGAATTTGATAACCTTGTGACGGTATTTTCCATTGAATATGATAGCCCTACTGACCGTATTTGCCATCGAATACTATAGTCCTTGTGACCGTATTTGCCATCGAATATGATAGTCCTTGTGACCGTATTTGCCATCGAATGCAATAGTCTTGTTACGGTATTTCCCATCGCTTATGACAGTCGTATGACCTATTTACCATTTATGATATGCTTAAAATGCTTTGCTATAAATTAAACATATTTAATTTGCCGCGATTGACCCCAATGAGGCGACAAAAAATGTCATAACTTTCTTTTAGAAATCCTTTCTCCTCACTGCAAAGAATGGTAAAGAACACAATATTGCAAACATTTTAAGTGACATAATTTAAAACGTATAATAATAAACAAGACAAAAAATGAAAAGTAAAGAAACAGGAGGTGAAGCAAACTGTGTCTGGCCTCTTTGTTGTTATATAGTATGGCTCAATTCTTCCAAACATATACGGCGCCAATTTGATTTGGCGTCAACAACAGCAGGTTCGGTGTATACTGCAAAATAGAAGCAACATGTCAAAATAAAGACAAATTCAGCTAAGATTCTTATGAACGGTTTCCTGCTCAGATAAAAGTTACGATCCTCACCGTATGAAAATCGAAAGCGATACGAATTTGTTGAGAGTCTGAAATCGTTTAACAAGCGACCATAATTATATTTTGTTAAAACATACGTGAGAAGTATGCTTTGAACAAACACACGCAGTTTTCAAGACATTATTTAACTTTGATTCGCAATTTAGTACTGAATCTCTTCATCAACACTCTGAGCAGAGATATCCAGATTGTCCATTCTCACTTTGAATCATGAAACACTTTATTGCTCCTTTCAGCAAAGCTAGAAACCAAGACTCACCCCCATTTCATTGCAATCAGTCCAAGACCCTCATGAAGGAGATTATTCCGGGACTCTCTTCAAACAATTACACAAAATCTGCTTTTGGACAGAATAAATGAGGTGGGGACGTTCATTTGAGGTCAGGATAAGACCACAAAAGCATGGAATAGATCCGGGGTAAGATTGATGAAACACCTTAATAATTGCATTTCGATAAGAAGCTTTCTTTCAGAACCATTATAAGTTTGAACGGGTACAGCTAGATAATCACATTATCTAAACATACCAGTCCCTGAGTCTGACATAAACACAGATTTGTATTCGACTATATTAAAATAAATCTTCTCACGATAGAAACAACAGATTCCCCTGGACCATACAAATTATGTGGTCTATAGAGATCATTTACTTATTCATAACTTACTTTCAAAGAGGATGCATTTGACTGATAAGAACAGAGTCAACAACATGCATTGGAAAGACAGTAATAAGAAATTGTTTTGCAGACTATCTAGATTAAAACATCCAATAACAGTGTGTCTGGAAAAGTGCTCCGTCGTGTCAAATAATATCGAGTAATTAATGCGTAAAATTCTGACATAACATACTGCTATCCACCTGCAACCGGATTTAAATAGACTAATGATGTCGATCCTAATATTAGCAATTAATCTTAGTCAGATAATTGTTACTACATGCTGACAGACAGACAATGAGATTACACTAAAATTGAGTGTCCAAAACATAAGAAACGTAAAACATATAGCAAGAATTATTGCCCATATGAATATGTTGCCATTAGGAAGAAGTACAAGAACTGTTCCGCAATTAAACGAAGGTCTAGTTGTTTTGATAAAGAAGGAATCCGCATTGTCTCAGTGATTAGACTGCCATGTTATGCAGTGCTGTAAAATACTCAGTCAAATACCCTATACTGAATGTTTTTATTTTTATTTTTTAAACAGTTAATATTATTATAAGGACTACATGTGATAAAATCATTACCTCTCGGAGTGTTCGCATTACAAGATCACAGGCAAATAAAGATGGTAGCATTCTCTCCATAATACTTTATTTAAGTAGTGCTGGCGATGCTCTTGTTAAGCTTTTAAAATAATCTTTATATTAGAAACTTGTTGGTCAACGTTGTTTCAGTATGGTTGTAACATTGATGGTGACATTGCTCGAGACATTGTGATAATGATGTTTTTGAACCACATTAATATAACGTACACATTTAAAATGTTCTCCTTGTAAGCGATTATTAATGATATACATCAAACTTGCATTATATTGCTAATATTGAATAGTATTTATATAAAATGTTTTAATTTGTTACCCTCACTACCGAAACATTTTGACATGTTTTTACAATTGCTTTTCTTGTACTGATATAGAATATTTGTTCTTATATATAGAATGTCATTTGAAGTATAACATTTTTGTGGTCTATGTTATTGTGTTTCATTTTGATATATTTTAGTTGCCATTTCCAACTTGAGCGAAAACTGTGAAGTTGTATCGACACAAAAATTGGTCACGGCAAAACAACAAAACAGTTCCCCCAGTGTGTTCATGTTTTCATCAGGGGAAGACGCAACTTGGCATCCACAAAACAAACACTAAACACAAAACCGCAAAACCCGAACGATAACTGAAGTACTATATGTTTGAATGACAGGGAAAATCTACAAAAAAGAAACATGAACGTGATTTTGGATTGAGTAAAGTGCATATTTATTTTGTGTTGACAGGTTAGCAAACTTTTATAATAATACTCAAAGATGGAGTGATCTGTGTAATAACAATTACGTGATAATCATAAGGAGAACCAAACCGTTTAGGCCTACTTCCATACATACAGTTTCCGCCTGTAACTGTGTAACTATGTCCCATTAAGTCAAAGTGTTGTAAAGATAATTAGTCAAAGACAATGTGACAACATTTACCACTTTCGGCTTTATTAGATAAGAAATGACTTTATTCTAAATTGTAGGCATAATATTTATCAGAAGCTTTCTGCCACTAAGTACTTAAAAACAAATGAGGTTATCCGACTGCACTACACAATGTCCTGTTTCATGAATTTGTTATGATTGGATACTTGTTGAGTGATACAGCAGTTGTATAATCATCCCGGACATACTAAACATAAATAGAGGTCAAGGTGTCACAAATGTCACTAAATATGTCCTGTCTCAAAGACGGAGATGAAATAAATTGTATAACTGAAACGATCTTGTAAAATTATTAGATGGAACTATACCTATAAGGAACTTGTAGGTCTCGTCTGAATCTGCGGATGTATGGCCTTAATGTATTGTCGTCAAATCTTTCCAGTTCAGATAGGAAACACAGTTATCAAAATAGTATTATTCTAGAGAAAATGAACATTTTCTGCATTCATGATGCACGGAAAGCCTCCAAAAGTGCAAATAAAACGTAAAGTGTAAATAAATTCGACAAAAATGGATAATGTTTTAATTCATGTGTTAAGATGCTGTTCGTGGCATTGTGCTTGACAATACTGGAATACTGACCGCGATGACCAAAAAATACTATAATGCGTTGAGAAGTGTGTTAAAAGTTCAAGTATCTGTTTTCGTCCACATGGATGTGAGAAATCGTGTCTGTTTTGTAGGACAACTTCATGTCTGTCCCAAATTATTTTTATTACAGTTATAAAAGGGAAATTGTTGTAAAATAATTATGTATAATTGCAATCACTAGCAACAGTTAATGTCCAATCCCATTGCAACATGTAAGATAAGAGCATCAAGTCAAATCATTTCCAAAGTTATGTAAACTATGAACAGCAATGTTTCACTTTTGATTATTGTGAAGGCATCTCCTTATGACACGGTTGTTAAAATCTTGCGAGAAATCAGCTGGTATACATTACTCTACGAAAACATATAAAAGTAAATAGATCGTTACGCTTTTCAATAGACTGATGAAAACAAATAATTTAATAAAAAAAAAACAAACAAAAAAACCCCAAATAATTCCTTTTGTTGTGTTTCTTCCAGAAACTAATGCGAATTAGATTCATGTGGTGGATCGTACTTGGTGTGAGAAGTCACATCATGTTTTGATCTGATGTTAGAAACATTAATCAAGACATAATTCTAAATTTCAAATATGAATCTTCAGCACAAAATAGCCCAAGCATCGTACTACATGTCAGGCACCGCGCCACAAGCACTTTTGATTAGATACGTGCCGAGAAAACAATGACCTGATCAACTTTTCTTTTACACTGTTAGCCCGTGCTACCTCTGATTAAATTGATATGTTTATCACATAGTCTTGATGTATTGAGAGTATGAAGATATAAATGAGCAAAGTAGAAGAAATAGTTTTGTCAACTGTGATATCTGTGAAGTTTATAAACTCTCATAGCTGGGCCGGATTAATTTGTCGCTAATATCAGTTAGGCTGAAATCTGTAAAGTGCATCATGTCTGATAGCTAGGCATGTTCAAGCTGTCTCTGGTTTTAAATTGGCTAAAATCTGTGATTCAACCAGGCTGAAATCTCTGACTTTCATGAAGTCTGAAACTGGACAGATGAAATCATCGCTAACTCAGTCAGGCTATAAACTGTACACTTCATACGTCTGATAGATAGACATGTTCAAATTTTATCACATTTTAATCAGGCTGAAACCTGTAAAGTTTATAAAGTCTGACAGCTGGACAGTTGTTGATCATTTCGATCAAGCGGAATTCAATGACGTTTACGAAATCTTGACTGTTTCAAGTTGATTTCAATCATGATAGAACAAGCGAATTTTGTAAAATCTGAAAGCTAGACGTTTAATCCAGCTAAGAGCTGATTATTTTATCAATCTGACAGACAGATTAACGATAATGGGATTGCAGTAAGTTTTTAATCTGTGAAATTTATAAGGTCTGTTTACTGCAAAGGTACAAACCGTCACTGATTTTAATCAGGCTGAAAAACTTTCACAATGATCATAATATGATACCTCAAGGATTTGTATGGGGTTTTGTAATGTTCGTTCAGCAAGATGGATACATTATTATCTTAATGAATCCTTCATTAACAAGTACTTGACCAAGGATATTGTTCTTTTATTGTTTTCGCTCAGGTCTTTTTCGAATTATGATTATTAAATATAATTCAATCAGTCCATGCAAATAATTAGGCTAAAATCTGTGACGTTTATAAAATCTGTTAAATGGACAGTTGAAGCTCTCTCTGATTTCAAGCAGGCTGAAATATTTTATCAATGGTCATCATTATATAATCAACCTTTTCTATTTGTTTCAATGCATATTAAGGAAGATGGGTCCATTTATTATTTTAATTGTTCCTTCATTACAGTAATTGACAAATTATATTATTCTCATTATAAACCGATTGCACTGGATATGACTAACAAATATCACGACAAAATTCTAAATTTCAGGTTTAAATCTTTAGCACACGATACTTGAGGCCGCAGAATAAGTATCAAGCAGAGCTTCAATATCATTTACTTCTACCTTGCTATTTGCCGAAAATATCATGACCCGGTCAGAGTTAGTCTGATATTACTAGCCCGAAGATGGAGATGCTTCTAAATATGCTTCAGTTGATATGATTATCCACAGAGTGCTGCTGCATTCAAACAAAACAACACCTTCCTGTGCGGAGGTAGTAAAAATCACATTTCAGACTTGATCGAAATCTTCGAAATTAATGAAGTTTGGTAACTGGAAAGGTTTACGTTCTCGCTGATTTCAATGAGGGGGAAAATCTGTGAAGGTTAGAATGTTCATAATGGGTCTTAATTACAATACTTGTCCAACGATGTTATTCTTATTAATATTTATGCTGCTTTTTCGTACGAACTGTCGTGTATAAATAACATTGCATCACTTCATGCAAAAAATACAATCTTTCTGTCGCAAACTAATAATAAGTGGATTAGCTTGCTGGGACAAAATAAATTTGTGTGAGAGGTGGATAGTTTTAAGATTAAATTTGACAGATTGTGTAATCTTGTAGCGAAATGAGGAAACACGAAACAACATATAATTCTAAATTTCAAGTATGAATCTTCAGCTAAAGATTGTCAATGTACAGAGTACGTGTCAGCAAACGCGTCACTAGAATTATTTCTACATTGCTGCGCGAAGACAATGTAATGCTCCGGTCAACATCTACCAGATAATACTATATATTATCTTCTAAATATGATTATATTGATGTGTTTACCCATAGAGTGATACTGTACGCAAACTAAAGAACATATTCCTGAGCAGAAGTAGTAGAAACGACATTCCAAAATTCAGCGAAATATTGAAGTTTACAAAATTTCTTACTGGTTAATGCCTAACTGGAGGTTCCAATGGGAGGGTTAGATTCCTTTTCCTTTCGGTCAAATTCCCCACGGGCTTGCTCGAGTGGGAATCAGAAACGTCGAAAGCATTAACTTGGATTCCGCCACTGTGCAGACGGTTCTGGCCGAGGAAACGATGTGAAGAGAATCAAGATCGCGTCAAGTGTCTGGCAAATCTATTAATGCAGTACGTGCATTACAATTTTCAGTAGCATGGAGATTTCAAAGAAGCATGCATTTATTCACCCGATAGTTTTAAAGACACAAAGCATTTAAATAACACATTGTATTATATCATGCTCCTTTGGGAATTATCACAGATGGATTATGTCTAACACACAAACGAACAACACAATTCGGTATGAAAGAAAAATTCGAACAGATAGAACAGTTCCAAGTTATGTTTCAGTTGCAATGTCTGGTATGGTTCTTTACTTATGTGTTCCGTATCGGTCCATTTGGGTTAGATTCAGTAAGTGGCACGACGGGTGACTTTACTCTATTGACTGTCCATTTTAGCCATAATTGGTGCGTCTGGCGTTGATAGTTTTGCGATTGTAGCTCTTGTGGTTATTCATTTGTTTTCTGAAATTTGCCAAACAATTATTGAGTGTCACAGATTTCTACACGTCAAAAATAGATTACATATATTTTCGACATTTTAACTTCTGAATAAAAGTGAAGGTAATTGTAATCGCTTAACTTTGGAATGATCTGACCGATGCCATATTCTGACAGATTAGGCACAGCTTGTTTTTGCAAATGTATGTGCATGAATAATTTTGATCTAAGTTACCGTGGCACACAGCACATGCTCATGGACAATTTTAGGTCTACGATATAAAGCCATTGAAACGTTTTGAAATATGTCCTTTAGACGGTCGGATGTTTAATTCCAATACTGATGCTTTGGAACTATTTCAAGGTGACTTTATATATCAAAATTTATTTAGTCAAGAATATCTAGTGGATTTTTTTGTGCAGTACTTGAATTCTGGATATAGCTTGCTTCAACCCCTGACGAAGAGTTATTTTATGTTTTAGCTTTAGAACTTGATTTAGGGACAAGGTCAAGAACAAAATAAAGATGTATATTATATAATCAATCAGAAAGTTCAACAAATAATAATACATATATATATATATATATATATATATATATATATATATATATATATATATATATATATATATATATATATATATATATCCTATTATGGCAACATGATACAAAGACAATTATTATCAAAAACACAGTGTAAGAATATTTATCACTTCCGGCTTGACAAAACAAGAAATGATTTTACTCTAAACTGAATTGTCGGAATAATTCTTCGACCGAGGCTTTCTACCACTAAGTACCTAAAAACGAATGAAGTTATCCGTCTGCATTATACGATGTCCTGTTCCATGAATTGTTATGATTGGATACCTGTTGAGTGATACAGCAGTTGTATAATCATCCCGGACATACTAAAAATGTATAGAGGTCAAGGTGCACAAATGTCCATAAATGTGTCCTGTCTCAAGGAAGGAAGTAAACTGTGTAACTGAAATGATCTTGCAGAATATTAGACGGAACTATACCTTTAAGGAACTTGTAAGTCTGGTCTGTATCTACAGATATACAGACTTAAGGTATTGTTGTCAAATCGTACGAAGTTCAAATAGGAAAACGGTGATCAAAACAGTATTATTGTAGAGAAAATGAACGTTTTCTGCCTTAATGCTGCACGAAAGCCTCCAAAATTGTACATATAACGTAAAGTGCTAAATAAAGCAATAAAAATCAAAATTGATTTAATTCATATATTAAGATGCTGTTTCGTGTTATTGTACTTGACAAGGCTGAGGTACTGACCGCGATCAACAGGTAATGCTAGAATGAATCGAGGAGAGTGTTAAATGTTCAAGTGTCTGTTTTCGTTGACATGGATGTGAGAAATCGTGTCTGTTTTGTAGGACAACTTCATGTCTGTCCCAAATTATTTTTATTACAGTTATAAAAGGGAAATTGTTGTAAAATAATTATGTATAATTGCAATCACTAGCAACAGTTAATGTCAGACCCAGTTTGCAACATAGCAGCATCAAGTCAAATCGTTTCCAAAGTTATGTAAACCATGAACAGCAATGTTTCATTTTTGATTATTATGAAGGCATCTCCATTTGACAGTGGTACTTAAACTCTCGCGAGATATCAATTGGTATCCTTTACTCGATGAAATATAAAAAGTAAATTGATCGTTTCATTTTTCAATAGTTTGATTAAAACAAATAAAGCGTTTCAAAAAAACAAAGAAATTTCTCACGTTGTTTTTCTTCGCAAACGAAAGCGAAATACATTCATGTGTGTTGATGAGGAACGTATTTGGTGTGAGTGGTGTGAGAGGTCAAATCATTTTACGACCCGATTTCAGAAACTATTTAACATCTGCAATCAACCAAGACATAATGCTAAATCTCAAGTATGAATCTTCAGCAAAAGATAGCCGAAGTCATACTACGTGTCAGGTACAGCGTCACAATCAATTTTGATTCTATTTTGATACGTAACGAGAATACTATGACCTTGTCACCAACATCTGCTTAAACTGATATGTTTACAAAAGAGTGCTGCTGTATTCAAAGTAAGAAGATGTACCTGCGCAGAAGTAGAAGAAACAACTTTGTCAACTGAGAAATCTGTTAAGTTTATAAAGTCTTATAGCTGGATCGGTTTAATATGTCCCTGATTTCAATCAGACTGCGAAATCTGTGAAATTTTTAAAGTCTGAAAACTGGACAGATGAAGTTATCGATAAGTTCAATCAGGCCATAAGCTGTACACTTGATACATCTAATAGATTCAGATTGTATAAGATTTCAATCAGGATGAAGCCTGTAATGTTTATAAAGTCTGGCAGCTGAATGATTACAGTTGTTGTTCATTTCAATGAAACGGTATTCGGTGACGCTTATGAAGTCTGTTATCTTGATTGTTTCAAATTGCTGATGATTTCAATCAGGATGGTTGAAAAGCTTTGACAATGATCATCATATAACAATTAAAGGATTTTTATATTTTTAAACGTTCATTCAGCAAGATGGGTCCATTTATTATCTTAATGAATCCTTCATTGACAGGTACTTGACGAAAGTTTTTTTTATTGTTTTCACTCCAGTGTCTTAAGAATTATTGTGCTTAAATATAATTACAGTAGCTATGCAAATAATACCAGCTTTCGTTTGCAAATTAGTACAAACTTCATTTATAAGAGAAAAATATTTAGTGTGGAAATGAAGAAACATGAAATCAAGATATAATTTTAAATTTACATATAAATCTTCCGAAAAGAAGGTCCATACTACAGAATACGTGTGAATGAACGCATCACATGCGCTTTTGCTTCAACATTAAGACGTACCAAAGTACAATTATCCGATGAACCTTTATGTACCCGATCTTGGAGTAGCTTCTAAATATGTTTAAATTGTTATGAAAATATACTGAGTGCGCTAAGAAACGCTAACAAATAATACAAATTATAGATCCTATTATGTCAAAATGATATAAAAAAAGATTATTTGTAAAAAAAAAAAATCTGTGTGAGAACATTTACCGCTTCCGGCTTCACGTGATTAGAAATGATTTTATTCTAACTTGTCGGCATAATTCTTCGTCCGAAGTTTTCTACCACTAAGTACCTAAAATCGAATGAGGTTATCCGACTGCATTATACGATGTCCTGTTTCATGAATTTGTTATGATTGGATACCTGTTGAGTGATACAGCAGTTGTATAATCATCCCGGACATACTAAACATAAATTGAGGTCAAGGTGACACAAATGTCCATAAATGTGTCCTGTCTCAAGGAAGGGTGTTAAGTAAGGTGTAACTGAATTGATCTTGCAGAATATTAGACGGAACTATACCTTTAAGGAACTTGTAAGTCTGATCTGTATCTACAGATATACAGACTTAAGGTATTTTTGTCCAATCATTCCAGGTTCATAAAGGAAACACTAATATAATAATACATAGATTAAAATGAAAAAGATAATTATCTGCATTGATGTTGCAAGATAAAGGCCCCAAAGTTGTGCATAAAAGGTAAAGTATTAATTAAACCAGTAAAGATGGATAATGTTTTAATTCATGTGTTAAGATGTTGTTCGTGTCATTGTACTTGACAAGACTGGTGTACTGACCGCGATCAACAGAAAATACTATAACGCATCGAGAAAAGTGTTAAAACTTCAAGTGTCTGTTTTTGTCCAATTTGTTTGTCAGAACCGTGTCTGTTTTGTAGGACAACTTCAGTACTGTCCTAGTGTATTTTTATTACCATCATTAAAGGCAAATTATTGTAACATAATCATGTATAAATTGCAATCAATAGAAATATTACAACTCCTACAAAGGTTGCAACATGTAAGACAACAATATCATGTTAAATCGTTTCCAAAGTTTTCTAAACTATAATCAGCATGGCGCTGATTATTCAGAAGGCATCTCCATGTAACAGTGGTAGTTATACGCTTGCGAGATATCTACTGGCATCAGTTACTCGACGAAAACATTAAAGGTAAATAGATTATTACGCTATTCAATGTAAAGATAAGCAACGAAATTCCAAATAACAAAGAATTTCCTTACATTAGTTTTCTTCCGTAAACTAATGATAAGTAGATTTATGTATGGGGGAAACGTATTTGGTGAGAGAGGTCACATCATTTTACGATTAGATTTTAGAAACTATTTAACGTTTCCAGTGGGAATTAAAAAAAAAATAACCAAAACATTAATCTAAATTTAAAGTATGAATCTTCAGCAAAAGGTAGCCGAAGCCACATACGAGGCGTCAATAACCGCTTCACAAGAATTTTGATTTTATCTTGATACGTGCCGAAAATATAAGGACCTGGTCAGATTTTCTTTTACGCTGCTAGCACAACCATGTAGCATTGCCTACATCTGCTGAAATTTAACTGATTATCACAGAGTGTTGCAGTGTTGCTGTATTCAGAGTAAGAAAATGTACCTGAGCAGAAGTAGAAGAAACAACTTTGTCAATGTTCGGCTAAATCTGCGAAGTTTGTAAAGTTTTATAGCTGGACCAGTTTAAAGTGCCGCTGATTTCAATAAGGCTGAAATATGTGAAGTGCATCAGGTCTGATAGCTGGGTAAGTTCGAGCTGTCTCTGAGGCTGAAATCTGTGAAGTTTTTAAAGTCTAAAATCTGCAGATATTCAAGTTGTCGCTTGGTTCAGTCAGGCTAAAATCTGTACACTTTTATTCATGATACCTCGACAAGTTCAAGTTGTCGCTTAGTTCAGTCAGGCTAAAATCTGTACACTTTTATTCATGATTCCTCGACAAGTTCAAGTTGTCGCTTGGTTCAGTCAGGCTAAAATCTGTACACTTTTATTCATGATACCTCGACAAGTTCCAGTTGCCTCTGATTTCAATCAGGCTGAAATCTGTGAAGCGTATAAAGTCTGAAAACTGGACAGATTACAATTACACTGACCATTTCAATCAAACTGATCTCAATGTTAGTTTGACTTTTTCTGTGGAATGTGTAAAATGTATAACATCTGAATGCTGGAAATCTTTTAGAATTTGCTGACTTTAATCTGGCTAAAATTTTATTGTTATAAAGACTGATATACTGATAGGTTCCACTCTGATATGTTCACAGGTTCAAATATATTATATGCACAGGTTCAAGCTGTCGCTGATTTTAATCAGGCTGATGAGATTTGATAATGATCGTCATATAACACTTCAAGATGTCTTTCTTAAATGTTCATTCAACAAGATTAGACCATTTAGACCAATGATATTGCTCTGTTTTTGCTGTTTTTATTGTGCATACGACTTACTGTGCATATATCTAAATGAAACGTCATCCGTCCATGTAAATACTGCAATATTTCTTTCGCAAACAAGAAAGAAATTCATTAATTTGTGTGGAAAAAGTATTTAATGTAAGATTGTTTTACAAATACACGCAGATTAAACTATGCAGTCTTTGCAACGGAAATGAACAAAAATCGAATCAAAGCATAATTCTAAATTTCAAGTATGAATCTTCAACAAAAGAGGCCACAAAGGACGTGTAAGCTAAAGCGTTACAAGCATTTACTTATTTGCTTCAACCTTCACACGTGCCGAAATTATAACGAAACGGTCAACTTTCATCCGACATATCTAGCCCGAAGATAAAGAATCACCTAAATATGCTATAATTTATATGTTTATCCACATAGAGCTGCTTTATTCAAAATAAGGTAAACAATAGTGCGCAGAAGTAATAGGAACAATTTGTTTTCGAAATTCAACGAAAATGTGTGACTTTTGTAAAGTCTGATACATTGACAGTTTAAGTTTCCTCTAATTTCAACCAATCTAAAATGCATGAAGTTTATAATGTCTGATAACTGGGCAGGTTAAAGTTGTTGCTGAATTCAGTCAGAATTCAATCTTTGAAGATTATAAACTCTGATAGCTGGATAGGCTAAAGCTGTTACTGAATTCAGTTATGTTAAGAGCGAATCCATTACTAATAATTGACCAATGGTATTATGGCCCGGTCATCTTTAATCCGATCCCAGAGATGTACAATCTTTTAAATATGCCTAATTTATATGTTTCTTGACAGAGTGCTGATGTACTGAAACAAGACAACATATTCATGTACAGAGATAGTAGAAATGCCATTTCAAAATCAATCGAAGTCTGTGAAGTTTATAACGTTTGGTAGCTGGACAGGTTTGATTTCTCGCTAATTTCAATGTTGTGGACATCTATGAATTTTATAACGTTCGATAGCTTGACAGTCAAAGCTGTCGGTGAATTCAATCACAATTGAATATGTAAAGTTTTAAAAGTCTGATAGCTGGCAGGTTCAAGTTATGTCCGGTTTTTATTAGCCTGAACGACCAGATTCAATGATCTTTTGTATTTATAATATTCATTCATCAAAACAGTCTATTATTATGTTAATTGAGACTTGATCCCAAATAACTGAGCAACGACATTATGATCCGGTCATCTTCTATCCGATATCACTAGCCCGATTATGTATTACCTTTTGAATTTGCTGAAATTTCTATGTTTATCCACAGAGTGCTGCTGTATTCAAACTAAATAATACCTGCGCAAAAGTAGTAGAAATAACATCTGTGAAACTTATAAAGTCTACTACCTAGATTGGTTAAAGGTATTACCGATTTTCAGTCAGGCTGGGGTCTGTGGTATTTAAAGTTTGATAGCTAGACTATTTAAGATTTTGCTGATTTTAAAATCACACTGCTGTCTATGAATATTATGCAATCTGATATCTGGACAAATTCAGTTTATCGCTGATTTCAATCACATTAACATCTGTGAAGTTTACAAAGTCTGTTAGCCACACAGATTCAAGCTTTCCGTGATTTTCATCCAACATACCGTAATAATGATCATCATGCAGCAATGCAAAGGGTTTTTTAAAATGTTTATACAGCAAGATGTGTAAGCAACTATGTAAAAGAAGATTAATTTGTGGAGGAAAGTATTTGGTGTTAGAGGTCACATCATTTTGCGATTAAATTTAAGATAATACAGCCTTTGTATTGAAATGAAAAAAACATGAATCAAGTCATAATTCTAAACTGCAAGTATGAATTTTAAGCAAAAGACAATCGAAGCTACAGAATACGCTTGAACGAATGCATCACAAATATTTTTAACTAAACCTTGAGACGTGCATAAAATACAATGACCGGTCAACTTTTATCCTGAGTTGCTAGGTCAGTCATGTGGTATCGTCTAAATATGCTTCAAATGATATGATTAACCACACAGCCCGGCTGTACTAAAACGTATATTCCTGCGTAAAAGTAGTAGAAACAGCATTTCAAAAAATAAAGCGAAATCTTAGAAATTTATATTCTGATGGCTGGACAGATTTAAGTACTCACTGGTTTCGTTCAGGCGGAAATCTATGAAGTGTATAAGGTATGATAGCTGGGCAAGTTCTAGCTGTCATTGTATTCAATTTTTTTGAAATTGGTGCAATTTATAAAGCGTAATAACTGGACAGGTTCAAGATTCAAATTGTCTCTAAATTCTATCAGTTATGTCTGATAGCTGCACAGGTTCAAATTATGTCTGATTTCTGTCAGGCAGAAATCTATGAATTGTGTATAATATATTATCTGGATAGATTCAAGTTGTCGCTAAGTTCAGTCAGGCTGAAATCAATTAATTTTATATGTCTATAATCTAGACACGGTCAAATTTTTTTTTTCTCTAAGTTTCAAACAGGCTAAAATATTTGACGTTTATATTGTCTTTTACCAGGAGAGGTTCTAGCTGTCGCTGATTTCAAGCAGTCTAAAATACTCTGAAAAAGACCATCATATAACAACGTAATGATTTTTGTATTTTTCTTTGCAATGTTTCAACAAGATGGGGCCCAACTATTTTGCTCATGGGACCTTCATAGCAGTACTTGACAAACTATATTATCTTTTTATGGTTCCTGCGGTTGTTTCTTACGAATTATTTGACATAAATATAATTCCAGCGCTCTATGCAGATAATACAAGCTTTCTTTAGCAAATGATTACGAAGTAGATTCGTTTTCAAAGAAAATGTATTTGTGTTAAAGGTCATATCGGTTATGATTAACTTTGACAAACTTTACAAGTCTGTGGCGGATATGAAGGAAAATAAAATAAAACTAAATTTCAAGTATAAATCTTCAGCAAAACATAACCGAGACTACATATTATGTGTCAAAAAATGCGGCACAAGTATTTATCACTTTCTTGGTACGTGCCGGAAAATGTAATGACCCGGTCAACTTTTATCTGATATTACTAACCCGAAGATGTAGACGCTCCTAAATATGTTATAATTAATATGAGTGCTGGTATATTCAAAGTAAAGTACATATTCATGTGCAGACACATCAGAAATGATATCTCCAAATTAAAATAAATCTGTAAGTTTGTAATGTTTGGTAGCCTGAAGTTTAGAACGTTTGATAGCCGGACAGGTTCAAGGCGTAGCTGATTTCGACTGAAATCTGTGAAGTTTGCAAATTTTGATAGCTCAACAGGTTCAAGATGTCGCTGACTTCGATCACTCTAAAAAGCTTGAGAGTGATCACAATAAAACAATTTATGGATTTGTTCCATTTTTTTAATGCTCATTCTGCAAGATGGGTCCATTTATTATCAAAATGGATCTTTCATTACAGTACTTGACCAACGTTAATGTTTCTGTCGCTTTTTCATATCAGTTGTTGTGTTTAAATAACATTGCATCACTTCAGCAAATAATGCAATCTTTCTGTCGTAAGAAGTGAATTAGTTTGTCGGGACAAAAATATATTGTGTGAGAGGTTAGATAGTTTTATCATTAAATTTGACAAACTATGCAATGTTGTAGTAGAAATGAAGAAACACGAGTCAAGATATAACTCTAACTTAAAAGTATAAATCTTCAGCTAAAGATTGTGGAGGCCACAAAGTACGTGTCAACGAAAGCGTCATAAGCATTTTCTTATGCCCTCATACGTGCCGAAAATGAAATGCCACGGACACCTTCTATCTGATATTACTAGCCCGAACATATATTATCTCCTAAACAGGATTAAATTGATGCGTTTATCCATAGGGGGCGTATGTACTCAAACTAAAGAACACAGTCCAGCGCTGAAAGTGTAGAGCAGCATTCCAAATTTTAACGAAATCTGTGAAGTTTATAACATCTAATAGATGGGCAGGTTCAAGTTCTATCTGATTTAATACCAAATCCAAGGGCTGTTTGCATTCATACTTTTTATTCATCAAAATAATCCATTTATTATGTTAATGGAGACTTCATTGCTAATAACAAACCAACGATCAGTTCATCTTTCATCCGATATTTGTTTCTTTTATTAATCTTGTTGCAATAAAGTACACATGTCATTGTATGCCCTGTATGATGTTGTTACCCGTAGCATGAATCTAAATCCCTTTATTACAACTGACTTGTACAAGAAGACTCAACTACCTTGGTTCAAATGGTTTCATTTGATATTGTAATCTTGAAATTTTCCAGTATCACTTTACTAAATACTTACAACATTCTCAGATACGATCGGCAATGTAGATAGTTTGTAAGGGTTTCTTTGTATAGTTGCTGAGATCGACAAAGGTGAATTATACCTCTTTGAAAAACCTTGTAATTTTCATGAAATCAAAGGAAAAAGCAAATTTTCCATCGACGATTGTATGCTTTTACCTCAAATATCTTACCAAAACAACGCGAATTTATCACAGATATTTACAAAATATTTTATTAACATGACATATATATATATATATATATATATATATATATATATATATATATATATATATATATATATATATATATATATATATATATATAAGAAAAGAAAACTGTTTCCTTGTATGAAGCTGTCAAGTTCGACAATAATATTCTCAGTTACAACGATTTCTAGAGATTTAGGCATGTGTACTGCTCCCTGAATCCTTCAATTGTTAACTAATACATAATACTAGTAATAAACGTAAATTTATCCGAGTACCAGTCCAGTTTTAAATATCATTCCCCGAAAGATCCATTAAAAGTATGCCCACCACAGCCAGCGTGAATACATTGATGTTCTCTTATACTCTCTGATTTCATTTATTGTGACACAAAGTTTGAGTGACTAATTTTGGACACTTGTAACTGAGAAATTTGATATAGTACCTAATGATGATTTAATTGACCATTTATTGAATAGACCATTTTCTAGAGGAACGGGACTTAATTATTAATGATTCTTAATGTCATCAATAATATTGACCGCATCTGTAATCCGTGTATACATCTAATTTACAGAAAGAAGTATATTTTTTCATAAAGTGTAGAAGGCTGTCTATCCATTTTGTTTCATTTAGTGCTTTTAATCTGAGTATATAACAGTAGAACTTTACATCACGGGAGAGAATGTCCAACTTTAATGTATTCATATCAAATCCATTGTTTTGCGCATGGTGTTCCAAATAATTGCTTTAAATGCGTGAGTAATTTATTTAAAATTATGTATTATCCAAGTTGTTAAATTTTAGTACTGAAGGTGATAAAGCTACAAACACAGTCTTAGTTAATATCTCTAAATACTTACGATTTCATTTTTGTCGCTTGTGTACTTTTAGGACTAGGATGTTATTGTATTACATGTTTTATTGCATAGGAATAATTTTAACATATCTATATTACACGTGTTAATTATTTGTTATACAAGTGCGGTGGCGGGGCGAATATCACCGTGTAACAAATTTATTTTTGTTCCTGGGTATTAAGTGTTATTTCCTAATTGCTTATGCCTTAAAAGTATATAAAATGGCTATTATTCCCCACAAACTTTGCTTTTGTGACCAGGACAGTGATACTTTGAAATTTACCTATTTTCCAGAACATTCCAGATAGATTCAGTGCTGAGTTAACTTGGAGTAACTTCTAAAACTTTCTAGAACTTTCCAGTAGTAAAAATAGTAGTATAAATGCAGGGGCCTTAAGCCCACCAGTTCAGTTTAGTTCCAGCTGCCTAAGTGGATACATATCTGCATTTTTCTGAGATGGCATCATGAGGCTGCAAGCATCCGGCAGACGCATTTTGCAATGTCTTAGGCCAGTTTATCAAGACAAGAGCGTAAAAGTACTCCGTGGAAACATCTGCTAAGACGTATAAAGCCTACAAGGCATATTTCGGTATGCCTGTCGGGGATCAAGACAAAACCCTGGGCACCTCATTTCACTTGCGAACACTGCAAAAACCCAAAAAACAAACAAAAAAAAAATCTCGAAGGTAAGATGGACAATTGTTGCTCGGAATTTTATGTGAATCTCTTACACAATAGTCATGGATGAAATAAATATATTTTTGTAGGATGGTACAGAGGGGAAAAGAAAGCCATGAAGTTGGCTATCCCAAGAATTTGGCGGGAACCCACTGACCAATCAAGCAACTGTTACTTCTGCATGTTGGACTCTTCCAAACGTCGGACTGGCAAGAATGCACCTACTATCACGTATCCGGACCTTCCTTCATCCATCGCCCAGGTGCCACACTGCCCTGAGCTCCCCGTACCCACTCCTCCGGAGAGAGAGAGCAGCCGTCTTTAGAAGAGAGCAGCAAGTCAGAGAGCGAGGAAGACGTTGTAGATCCAGATGACAATTTCAGAGGTGGAGCTGAGGAGAGAAACCCATACTACCCCAACCAAATAGACCTCAACAACCTGATCAGAGATCTTGGTCTCACCAAATCCAGTGTCGAGCTTTTGACGTCTAGGCTCAAGCAGTGGAACTTGTTGGATGAAAGTGTGCTAGTCGCAGATCAAAGGAAGCGTCATAAAGCTTTTTCCAGCTCCTTCACCCGTCTAGATGGGCTCTGCTTCTGCCACAATGTGACCAGTCTGTTTGAGGCGATCAGAATCGCCTGCAACCAGAATGAGTGGCGCCTCTTCATTGACAGCTCTTCCAGGAGCCTCAAAGCCGTTCTGCTCCATAATGGGAACCAGTACCCGTCTCTTCCCCTGGCTCACTCGGTTCACCTCAAAGAGGATTACAACAGCATTAAGACCTTGCTGGACGCCTTGAGGTATGATGAGTACGGCTGGGAGGTCATCGGAGACTTCAAAATGGTGGCACTCCTGATGGATCTCCGAGGCGGTTTAACCAAGTTTCCCTGCTATCTTTGCCTTCGGGACAGCATGGACACCAAGACACACTACCACAGGCGGGACTGGCCACAGCGCACCGAGTTCTCTGTGGGGTGGTACAACGTCCAGTGGGAGCCACCGGTGGACCCCCGGAAGGTGCTGATGCCACCACTGCACATCAAACTGGGCCTTATGAAACAATTTGTCAGAGCTGTAGATAAGGAGTCGGCAGCCTTCAAGTACCTTCGAGACTTCTTCCCTAAGTCGCGGTGGTTCGGGGCTTCCTGGGCAATCACAAGGCCGAAAACTATGTGGAGCTGGTTGAGACTCTAGTGAAAAACTACGGAACAACGGGCTGCAGGATGTCCCTCAAAGTCCATGTCCTTGATGCTCATCTTGATAAATTCAAGGAGATCATGGGAGCATACACGGAGGAGCAAGGCGAGCACTTCCACCAGGATATACTGGGCTCTGAACTTCGCTACCAAGGACAGTACAACGAGAACATGATGGGAGACAACATTTGGGGGCTGATTCGTGGAAGTGATTTACAGTATAATCGTAAATCGAAAAACAACTCACTTCTAAATCTTTTGTGGTCATTTTTGTATTACTTTAGTATAAATACATGTTAATTTTGGTTCATATGTTGTTATTTTTCTGACTTTATGTGAACGAAAAGACACAAATTAGCCCGTCCCGGTCACAAAAGCAAAGTTTGTGAGATATAATAGCCATTTTCTATACATTTTAGGCATAAGCAATTAAGAAATAAAACTTGCTACCCAGGAAAAAAAATTGTGTTACATAGTGTATTCAAAGCGCACGGGGGCAATGTTCTTTACTGGGCCCTTACTTTCATACAGAGAACAGTTTTATGTCAGTTGACACCTCCCTCCTCTCCTACTCCCTCCCCCCCCAAAAAAAATAAAAAAGATAATATAAGTTTGTGAAGAATTTCCCTCGTTAAACTGAGGTGAAATGCTATAAAAGTATCAGCTGCGAAAAATACTCCCGATGGCACCCCCTTTTCAACTCACCCCACCACTATTGCCGTCACTGCACGTGTTATATAGAGGATCTCAAATGGGTAATGATTTAATACTGAATTTATGAAACGAGTTGAATAATGTCCAGCTTTTGCGACCCTTGGCGAGCAAAAGCGGACAGTATTCAACGAGTTTCATAAATTTAATATTAAATCGTTACCCATTTGAGAGTCTTTTTATCACATAGTTTTTATTTCAGTGGAAATTATTTAGATAGAAAGAAGAACGAATAATTTCGTTCATTCTGACAGACGGTGCAACTTTCATTTGTTGTGCATAAAATATAGTCCCAAACAAAGTTGAACTTGTAAAAGTAGATTGTACTTTTTTACAAACTATAAATCAAAGAAAAAGCTTCCATCCCAATAAATAGAACATTTTATAACGACAAAATCATTTTTCAAAACAGAATGGTCAATGCTTTGTGATGCTGCCACATTGTTTGATACGGTACACAGTAGGCCTAGAGTACATATTTACCCTAAAATATCACTTTCAGAACTAAACGTTACATTGTTGCCATTTTCATGTGAAACAGGATTACTGGATGCAAAAATTCCCACATTTACTGCAATGCATTTGTGACCGGATATTTGCAGTATTTGATTTGGAACAACAGACTGTACAGAAGACGTAAACAAATTTCTTTTTGAGTCGGATTTCCATTCCATAATATACCGCATAAAGATGCTGTGGTTGGATAAAGTTCTGTCAGTTAGGAGACCCATTTATGTCCAGATTCTTCTGTGAACAGAGGTGAGTTTATTTGCTTCTGTAAGTTAACATTTAAACCACGCTTGTATATACGCTGGATTCTATATCTATGTTACAGATATGCCGCCCATCCATTCCCACCCCCACCCTCGTTATCATCTAAGCAATACCGGTAGTTTTACTTGTTGTTATTTTTCTTGTCTTGCGGGTTTTGCCATTTTTCATGTATGATATGTTATACATGACATAACAAACCCCTGTGGGGGTAAATTTGCAATATTGATACTGGACGAGACCATTTTTCCCAATTCCTTTTCGCGAGTCTAATCAAAAAATGGCGGCCAAATAAGTTCATTGAAAACAAAAAATTCCAGAAGGCGGGGTTAGAAAAAGTTTTCCCACGATCGCAGGCAATCATTAAAGAGAATACTGCGCAATAATTTCATGGGCTTATTTGGACCAATCAGAATCACATAAAGTGATATGTTCACATGTATAATATCAAAAATATGAAACTGCACACACTGTAGGCAAAGTGTACCGACTATGTGATAAGAATTGGTTTCTCGTTTCCCAGCCTTGGACTTATTGGTGTGCCTCTGATTGTGATGTGTATTTGCACAATTGTATTACCATGTCTTTGTATTTTTATCCATTACCTATATTTTCTTTATGTTGTAAATTTCCAGTGGTGAAAATATCAAAGAATGAATCGCACAGAAGTTCAAAGCATGTCACGTTCTTGATCCACATAATGGTCACGATATGACGGGTTTTACCACTGCATGCCGTCAAGCGTTGCGTCACATTGGACGTACTGAAAACATTTTGGGCTCGTTAATTACTGTGCAATCAACACTATTATACCCTAGGGTCATAGTTGGTCCTGAAAACATGCATCGTTTCATGTCATGTCTTCAATGAGTGAAACCGCATTACGTAAATCCCAGTAAGTGCAAGAAATATTGAAATCAAATACTTATTATCTAGGATGTAACTTATTTAATTAAGGTCAGGAAATCAAAAGGGAGCAAATGTTTCTAGGGAGGATTCTATATGCGGAAATAAATAAAGGAAGGAAGAAATGATTGAGAGAAGAGGAATTAGAAAGCAAATCAAAATGTGTGTATGAATGTTCAAGAAAGAAAGGAAGAAAGAAAGAAAAAGGAAAGATGACTTCTTAAAAAAAAATAGAAAAGAGGAACTTTCGTAAAGAAGAGTGACCTGAACCATATGTTGGTCCATACATTCAAAGAACTTAATCATTCTCCTAAGCTAAGCAATTTGACATTAAAATTAAAACTGTGTTATATATGTGATTCATTTCATCATTTTGAATCGAAGATTTGTGTTTATGCAGACAGAAATTATCAATTGCATATCCATTGGAAACCTCTGTGTAAATTACCGAAATTCGAACTATACAATCCATCTTTTCAATTCATGTTATATGTAATTGTTTATTCTCACAATGTAATTATATAGCATGATGGAATATATACATAAAGAAGAACAGTTGTACTAAACTGAAATGTAATACTAATAGAGAGAAAAAATATAATTAGTCATTTAGATAATGAAGTAATGGTGTCATTGACAACAGTAGTATCAGCAAGAAAAATGTTAAATAAAGAGAACACTAGTCTCAACATTTGCATCCAAATAACGACAGAAAAAGGGAAAAGCTGTTGGGATTTTTTTACTTATATTTTGTACGACACACGCATATCAGATCGTCACAAATCTGGTCAATATTGATAGCATCAAGACCAAGAAACTCCCCACGGCTCACAATGTAGTACGCAGCTCTCCTCTTACACATTTTAAATAATGATCTTGTTTTCCAACACACTGTCGTATGGGTGTAGCGTACAGACACTTTCTTATGCCAGAAATTCCATTTGGAATACACAATTCAGGCGATTTCAAGCCTCTAATCACGTAGCTAGCCGCTTCAAAATACTTCTCTTTATGAATTTGGGAAATGACTCAGTATTAACCATTAACGCACTTTATATTTCATAGCTGATCTATTTACTCTAAGATACGCCATAAATTGTGTAACCTCAATTAAAATAACGCATCCAAATTATTTAACTATTTTTAGAATTTGTGAAGATGATACATAAATCTATAGAAACATGAAAATGCGTGCTAAAATTGTAATGAACCTTAAGAAACAAGAGCAATTTATTACATATGTAAAAATTCGACAACGTAAATATCATATCGCCAACTATGATAAACTTGAATGTCCGAAAATGTTCAATATATATTCCCATTTCTTTTTTCAGAATGAACAACGACTGGTCTAGTTCGAAGAGCTCCTTAAAAGCAGAGCTGAAAAAACCCATTAAAATATTAGCGACCTGGCCTGGAATTCTGCTATTTTTCTAGTGAAACGCTCAAACTTTGACATGGTTTCATGACAAACAACAAGTTCTAAAAATCTGATTCGGAAAATGCTGATACAGCTTATAATTTTATAAAAATGTTATTTCTCAACATTCGAATAATTTCAATTATACTGTCTTCAAAATTGTATGATTTCGAGGTACGATCTATATTTTTGCTCTTGAAGATATTATATTTCACCCGATGGCAAGAGGGTCCCATGGGGTCAATGACGATTAAGCATAAAAGAACAAAAGTTAATCAGGAACGATTATGCTGACTTAAGCAGCCGGATCAGTAAACGTTTGACACTTTTTATAATATTTCTCTTCTCTTTTGTCTGCAAGCAGAATAAGGATAGTATCATGACTGCGCAAAATATATTATGCAAAATACAGGTAGATATTGCTCATCAATTAGTGTCATAACTCTTCTATGTATATAATCCTCACACGGTTGAGTAGCAAAAATGGCAGTGAGAATAAAAAAAGTAAGCGCCAATAGGTTTTACTCTCTCTGCACCAATCTCCCTATATGGCATATACCTACGCTAACATTCCTTCGAAGCGTGCGAATGGACATTTCACAGTAAATCAAAAGCATCGTACATGTGACGTAGAAAGACGCTTTGACAAATGATGTATTAATCTGTTTTGTGTAAGGTATATATAAGACAGGCAGCACACATATTGTCATCATAACTACTGCTAAAGTCGGACAAGACGGTACAGAGGTATCGAGACAGTCTTAACTCTTCTGTGCCAGTTGCGAATGATTAAGTATCATTACCATTCAGTATAAACAGTAATAAGACATTAAAAGGGGAACGATAATTCATTTATTCCAGGCTGTATACATTCGGAAGGAAAAATAGTGGATAATTTTATTGATTAATAATATTCAGACTGCAATCAGGAAGATTATACCATACAGTATTGAATCATTATCCAACTGTGGACCAAAGTAAATTAGACGTCTGATACTGAGTGAATTTATGAACGTTTCTAGGAATCAGATGAAAGACCACGTGCTCTGATAGGAAGGAAAGGAATCACATCTGAGTTAAAGCTCTGTCTCTTTTCAAACAGGACGTGTTTGCAGGAAAATAACGCTAAATTAATTGGAAGATTAACATAGATCTTATAAACGACTTACATTGTGAGCGAAAATAAGTCTGTAACATAGTCTCATGCAAAGAAATGAAGAAGAACATGAGTACACTCGAGGAATCGTGGGACTATTGCATTGACTGTTTAACATACGATTCTGAGAGTTACCTTTCACTTGTCTCCATTTCTGTTCAAGAACTGTTGCTGTCAAGTTTGTTCGTTTTATCAACTGTTGCAAGTAGTATTCTGATTTACGTCGCCAGTAAATCCAGGGCTATGTGTTCCTCAAATACCAAAATTTTCGTCTACAGTCTATCAATTTCCCATCTTATAAGCAGCTTATTTGTCCTGCCGATTTGCATTTCCAGCACAGCTTCCTTGCGGTGGCCTTATAACCATGTACTCTGCGAGGTGGAAGCTTTCATTGGGATTTTGGTGATACTTACAGCACTTTATTCACTAACGGCAGTATCTGTGGACAGATATCTAACCATCGCTCATCCGTTTGAGTACCCAGCTAGGGTATCAACCCTAGGGAAAATATTCGTGATAATCGGGGTGTGGGTATTCTCTGCAGTGTTGGCCTTGATGCCTGTGTTTGGATGGGGAGAGATAGCATTCCAGCCACAAGCCCTGCCCGTCTGTGGACTCCGATGGAGGTCGTCCATCAGCTACTCTGCCGTCCTTCTTATTTTAGGATTTCTGCTGCCTGTGACCCTAAATGCATTTTGTTGCTATCGGATCCTGTTAATAGTCAGGGAGCAAACCAGAAAGATAGACAGCAGAAAGGAGTCGTTTACGTCAAACTCGGATATTTATGTAAACATAAAAGACATCAAGACATCCAAGCCACGACACAAGCTCAACATATTTAAGCTTATATTCACAGCAGTTGGTAGGTATTTTTACCCCTGATAAGTGAGAAAGAGAAAGTTCAGTTAATGTGCTCCAGTTTCTTTGATTTCTTGGAGCGCATTTTATAATCAACATGGCAGAGTGTGAATATTATAGATCTATGACAACTAAAGTTTCATTTTTGGTATAATCCAGATGAAATGTGGATGATAGAGATGAACTTTTTTCTAATTATGGTTACCGTTAAATGTGCAAAAGTGTACAGTCAACTATGTTTATGTTTTAGCTCTTTCCATTATTATAGTTCTACACATGAGATCAAAGAAACTATACTGAAAATGAACATCTGCCCACGTTCTTTCAAATCATTTGTTTTACGATACAGAGTGTAGTATTGCTTTATATGGTATCGCCTTGGGGAATCATGCAACAAGAGCTAATAAAACGTGCACCAGCCGGAGGCCACACCATGAATGTTCCTTAAATGAGTTTACATTAAGCTTGCAAGGATGAAAGCACCTGATGGCCCATACCTATGTGTTTTTCATTATTATTACGGCAGTAGTAGTAGTAGTAGTAGTTTGAATGCAAACATAACAGGGTTTTTTCCCCAGAATGCTTTAATTTAAATAAATCAAGTTAATTTACAATGTTTATCATCGCTTTCTGATGAAAAATTAATAATTGGAAAAGGTTACAAATATACAGTTCTATGACAGATACTTTATGGACAATATACCCTTGCTTATTATGTATGTCTTTTTAATGCAATTATGCCACTAGTCTTATATCCTTGCAATCTATATGGGCTACACTGAAAAGCTTGTTGGATTTAAGGGCATATTAACATATGATAAATAACTAGAAAATCGATAGCAGAATGTGTTAATTAATGAATATTTGTTAACGTTGGCATACAACTACAATAATTAATAGGACTTCGAAGCTCAAGCATGCAAAAATAAAACGTTAGGACGTGAATATTCAAACCTAACAAGATCTAGATATATTATTTCTAAAAAGAGAACTAAATGTCATCTTAACTCTATTGCAGGTTCCTTTGTGATTTGCTGGGTTCCGTACATAGTTTTCCAAATGTGGGTAGCAGCAACAGTTCAAGACACACGCCCAGACCACGCAATACCTTACATCCAGGAATTTGCTGTATCCTACTTGGCCGCTGCCAACTGTTTCGTGAACCCTATCGGAATCATAATCACCAACAGGGACTACAAACGGAAGTTGAAGAAACTGATGTATAAACGTTTCGGCTGCTTCAAAGAGACTATTAATAGCTCGAGGAGCAACTCTGATTCTAGTGTTGTAAGGAAGACCAACCAAATCCAGAACATATTCAGAAGGCTAAGTCACCTGTACTCACAAAATATCAACGAGACGCATATCAAATCCACAATAAACAATGACAGTTCAAAAAGGGAGAATGAGGATGCCAGATCAAACAAGGAATCTTCTGTGCCTGCCAGTGCTATTGAGGATATTCAGATTGTTGATGTAAACATTAAACGTTGCAGATCGATGATGAGCATGGGTTTTTCCTTACCGGGAGCAGTTACTACGTGAAGAATTCATAAACCCACAATGTGACCAAACACCAATGACAGAGTCGCAAATAGACGTAAATTTCGAGAGATGCCTTCCTCCAAGACCGTTCCTGTCAAAGAGTTGGAACCACTGGGAGTAGCATTCGCCAATGCACGACCCTTCGAGCCGAGACAGATGTGCAATATTTCACCTTAGACTTTTCTTACTTTGGTGGTGTTGTCTGTAATCCACTACGGGTTTGAGAAGGACTCTTGTATTACATGACTGGAGTATTAAACGTTTGAGCTTCGATATTGTACAAGACTCATGTTTGTTTAATATGAGAATGTGCACACGATGATAGTTGTATTAGCATAGGGAACAAAGCCAGAAAGATGGGACTATCCCGATTTAATGGCATAGCGCCTATCAGATATTGACATTGTTGTTTTACAAATCAAGCTTCAACAAAAGCCCAGACGTTTCGATGTATACAAGAGTATTGACACATTTACGAGAACAAAATGCCAATAGAAGTATCATCTGCACAACGTTGACTAATTTGTGCCGTTAATGTTGGATAAATTATGAACTCCAAAGAACTTTGGCGGCTTCAGAGCACAATGAATTCGTCTACTGCCTGCAATTGAAAATACTTATACATTCTTAAAAGGTTTTAACAGCTTTTTTGACAAGTTTAATTTTTTTTTAATACATATTTTACCTTCCGTCATCGGAGGGTTTGTCTGTGTAACTAACTGCTCGTTGAATTATGATTTCAAAATTGTACTTCAAGGTCTGTTTACTTCATAATCGCAAGATTGTGCTGGAAATTTATACCATGTATACTCGCTAAAAGTCGATTCCAACTGCAAAAAACATAGACCCTGATATGTCTTCGCATAACGCTATGGCAAATTAGGGTCTATCGTGTTTGTTCTACAGGTCACTTCTAACAAACTGCATTGATTCAGATCTGCTGGCGCATTATGTGATGGCAGATATGGGTCTGTGCGCTTTGCAGTTGGACTCAACTTATAAGCGAGTAGATATGGCAAATTTTGCAATGAGACTTGAAAATGGGTATGATGATTTATATTTGCTTATATTTATTCAAATTTTGAGAATACATGACGACAGTTTTGCGCATAATATTATGTTAGAATTTGATATTTTGCCTCATGTATGCACTTGTTTGTATTACGGAGACCTAAAGACTGATTTTTCAGAATCTTTATTTTGTGAATATTGACCACTGTTTCAAATATTTGCATCCCGTTCATACCCTGAAGGTCATATTACATTACATAGATACAACAGCGGCAAAAGTCTTGTCACAAGCACACTGACGAATGCGCATATCACTGTTATGCCCCTAGATTAAGTTAGGGTTATAGTGATGACGTCAAGACCTGTCGCTACATTTTTATGGCTGGGAAACTTACTATTTGTAGCGGCTGGCATTTACTGTTCCGCTCTGTATATTTTAGGTTTAGAGTATACTTATCTTATAGAAAGCAGACGGGATTTTGTACGGTGTAAACAATAATAGTAAAGTGAATAATATTTACAACAGTTGACTGAAGTAAATCATTTGTAATTATCATAAAAAACACAAGTAATGGGTGATTTTTAGGTCATAACAATGACATATTTTCAAAACAATACTTACGATAAACTTGGATGTGTTTAACATTTGATTTTATGCACACGAACATGTATAAAATTTATATCTCTCGTAGGGTTAGCTATTATCCAACATACAATTTTGCATATAGCGAAATATATAATCCAACATGGCTGGCTAAAAGAGAAAAAGGGTTAAAGAATTAGTTCCGTTTGATATTTTTCGAATACACTAATGCGGAAAGCTAAGAAAAGATTTTAAAAGGTTGTAAGATTTTCAAACAATTGCATTTTTAGGTATGAGTTTTCATAAAGTTTTCAGACAGCTGAATTTGTAAGCATGAGTTGTGATAGCATTATCGGAAAATTGTATTTTAGGTACGACTTGTCATAAAGTTTTCATATAATTTTTCTTGTTTAGATATTCTGCTTTTGATTAAGCCGACTATTTTATGAACCGGAAGTACGGTGGTAAATTTAGCATTAAATATATTTTTCGATACATGTCCAGTATATTTATATTGCTTAGAAATTATCACACAATGAGTAATTGCAACAGGAATTTCTCACGTTAATATACGTTGCCAAAATGTATGTCACCTGACTCAAAGAAGCAGTTTGAGATTTAAATTACTTCAACTTTTAACTATCAATTTTTAATTTGCTAGCTTGTTTAAATTAATAATTAACATTTGCATAGTTTTATGTAAATGTAGAGTTGTCAAAATATATCCATGTCATAATTAAGTTTCACCTGTGAGTGTCCCATCATGTTTTAATGACGCATTTTAATGTTGTGCTTCTAAAATAAAGACAAATCCACACTTCTGATGACTGTTTGAAGATCCTGTGATACCGTCAGCTCACCTTGACTGCCTTACTTCCCTTTAGAGTCCGGCTTTATTTTCTAATCATTAAATATATTGTCACTGTTCCCAAATACTAAATAATGCGACTATAAGAAAGGAGAAAATTCGATGTAACCTGTTACAAAATATTACTCGACGTTGCCTTCATGATGTCCGAATTGACAAAACGAGTTGCTAGTCATTTCTTCGTTCCTTTTCATATATCTCCTCTGCCCTTAAGCAAAATAAAGTAGATGCATTGTACAAAGTTGATTTATCTGCGAATTTGAAACATTTTGGACTTGGAAGCTAAAGTGTTTCTTCTTTAATTTATTATAGATAACACAGTATAGATGCTGTTTACGAAATCCAATTTTTTATTGAGTATGGTAATGTTATTTTTAACTTATAATTAGGTCTCTGTTGGACACAGGGGACTTTGTAGTGCTAATAAATATATTGAGTTTTTTGTTTGTTTGTTTGTTTTGCATTTTTGGGGGGTGGGTGGGTGGTTGGTTGGTTATAACTCTATGACCTGTTAAAAAAGAGTCGTTCACAAATTGAATTTTTCTTATGAAAATTAAACTTTATTAAAATCTATAATTTGTTTCTTTTTAATTGCTTTATACACTTATTCTTTTGTCGACACCGTATGTAATCCCCGTTTCGGCAATAATACATCTCTCTCTCTCTCTCTCTCTCTCTCTCTCTCTCTCTCTCTCTCTCTCTCTCTCTCTCTCTCTCTCTCTCTCTCTCTCTCTCTCTCTCATATAAAGTTCGAACAGACTTTCGCTACTTTACTACCAGAAACGACTTTAAATTCCATTAATTTTATATTATTAATACAGTTTCCTTACATATAAGCACATTTCAATCATTCGCAGTACACAAATAACATTCGAAGTACATAAATAACACTAGAAAGTAGTGAAAGGGGGCACTTTGCAATCAATGGGACTTTAATGTTTGAAAAGGGTCCCGGCACTATGGGGTCGTAACGAGAATTTAACATGGAGCAGATTGGGCCAGTCTAGGGTCAAGGGGAATTGAACAGAAGGAATGTAGAGCGAGAAGGGATTGGGCCTGTCTAGGGTCAATAGGAATTCACGTCACGGTACTGGTCACTGGCAACAATGTTGCAAGTGGCTGACCTCAATAGGACGGAAGTGTGGCAAGGGGTTGACCTGAATACGCACTACTCTAGGGACAAATAGAGACATAGACATAGGACACAAACACAAATTGATGAACATCAATCTATCACACCAAAAATCGAATAAAACATTTTTTTTAGGCAAGAGAGAATAGATATCTTTTCGAGGCAATGAAAAGGACCTTTTAACTTTCTTCTACTTTCTTTCCTCCCTTCTTCTTCTCCACATGCGGCATACAAGATGACGTTTACCGAGTGGTCTGCGGATAGAGATTCTGCAAACTGACGTTCCACACGAATCTGGCCGGATTTTATAGGGTGGAAAAGTCCCTCGTCGCTGCCTTGGTCTGGAGTGAAATCAAAGGCCCACAAAAAGCGTAGCCTCCTGCATAATCATCATAGGAAATGGCCGTGGCTGCTGTTGGTCCCTAACTGTCCCGTGGCTTCGTACAGGGACAAGCACGACCTCAAGTAATTCTTCTTCTCAAAATTAGGTTCAAAAGGTCTGGTACACAGGGTCTTGTCATCTCGACTAACTTCGATCTTGGACACTTTGTAATGCTGAACTCAGAAGGATTTTCATTGTGGGCTCCGTTGAAGGCTGAATTCTTGACGATGCTAGTGCTTAAACGCTTGGGTAAATGTCACTGGAACAGATGATCTTCGATCATGGATCGCTCTCCAGTGCCAATGGTGAAAGTTTTCACTTCTACGCGTCGTGTCGGAAACTTGGCGGTCGTTCTGCTCAACGTGTGACTGATGTTGTTTCCCACTTTAGGTAACACTTCCACGCGTCACACGGCTTCTTCGACGATGGTTTTGTACTTGTTGGCATAGGCCATTAAATGAAAAATGGTACTGCTGCAATTCAATCAGGCGGATATCCACTCCATCCAGCAAATACTTCTCTTGCAACCACATGTCCAAATGCAAACGATACGTCAGTTCTAAACTACGTCCTTGCAGGTTTTTCTTTCGATGGTTGTTAAAACCCACATTGTGAAGATAGTCAGCTGCTGTTAGGCCTGTCTCATTAAACTTGTCTTCGCCTGCTGTGTCAGGTTTCCATAAGACGCACGCATCCAGATGAGTATTCTTGGTCTCTTTTCCGTACGTCAAGAGATTTTCGAGGTACGCTCGGTGAGGGTAAGTATCCATGCTGCTGCTGATTAGTTTGTTATTCAAGTACAAATCTACTTCGCTGAACAAGGCATGCATGAAATTGTTGACGGGAGCTACTCTAGCATCGGCTCCCGGAGCCGATGTCGTCCGTTTAGATGATTTTGACTTTCAGGTACAAGTAACTGCTATTCAGTTTGAGGTCGTCAAAGAGGAGATTGGATGAAATTCTACGCATTGGGATTATTGCATCGTCATCATGGTGGGTGGCATGGCAAACAGATCTAGTTCCGACTTGGAACATGCGCAAGACTCTCGGTGTATCATTTTTTCTCTCGTGATTTAATAATCTAAAACGTCTAATTCTAGGACGGTTCTTCTTTTCTTGGTCTTTCTAGCTCTGTGGGGGTGTGAAGGCCTCTGGAGGGGTGTCTTTGTCGTCTCTTTATGCCTTGTCCATGCTGTGGTGTCAGTGAAGCAGGAATGCCTCACTGGGCAGTGTCCGGGACATTTATAGGAGTTTCTCGTCGGCCCAAAATGTCTTTGCCTGTTTGAAGCAAGACTGTTTTGCCTGCTCTCAAGAAAGCTTCTTTGGGATTTTGTTTGTCGATGATGACATTTTGAAGAAATCTTTTGCCTTCAATGCGCCAAAGCGACATCGGTTTGCCATCGAAGAGGGTGACGACCGGTTTGTTTCAACATCAGTTTTAGGGTTCGTACTAACTCAATGCTCGATTTGGAAGTCAATGGCACGACTCAGGCAAATTTGGAAAAGACGTCGATGACAGAAAACAAATATTTGTATCCACGACTGTAGGTGGCCAAATGAGAGACCTCAGCTAAATCGACTTGCCATTGATGATCGATGCCCTCCACTCGGGTGCGATTTCTGGAAAATATTCATCGAATGGGTTTGTGTAAGGTATACGTGGTTTGTTCTTGTAACCATCGTCGCACTTGAGGTAAACGTACGCTTTTGAGTCGGGTTTTGGCAGCACGATACAATTTCTGAACTCCTCCGTATCCCCGTAGGGTGGGATGGATCGTAGTAAATGCTGGATAACAAATTCTCCATCAGGACTTTTTTAAAATATGTAACCCACTCTTCACTGATGCTACTCTGAATGGGGTGAGGTGGTGGTTTGGGAACGGCTTTACGTGTCCGCCGTGCCACGGGAGTAGAAGCCGAGGGTAGTGGTGGTGGTGGTGGTAATGGGATAGCTTTTGTCTTCCTTTCTTTTTTCACTTCTGGTTTCCCTTCTTTCTTTTTGACTTCTGTCGAAGGAGGAGTGGACATCGTCTTTTTAACCCAAGCTTTAAGTTTTTATCGTTGGGGTGTTGGGGAAGGGGTCAACAAGGACGCTGCAATCTTACTAGGAATGGGAGCTGCTGACGGTGTTTGAAAGATTTCTCGTGCCTCTTCTTCCTCTGGAATCCGTGGGGCTACGTCTGTCTTGGTCACAGGGGAGTCGGTAGAGCTGTTTCGTCTAAAGCTTTCTTTTGAAAGAGTTGAAGTCGTTGCAACACTTGACCGTACCATTGCGATTTTTCCGTTCCTGACAAATCGCTGCTATCCATCAACGATTGCAATTCGTGTTGAAACTGGGACATCTCGGTCGAATGAGAATTGGGAGGTAAATGCGGGGTCTGTTGTTCTTGCCAACGATGGAATTCCATCCATCGTTTGCAAGGCACTAACGTCAGTTTTCGTCATTCCATCAGATTCCAAAGGTCACGTCTGATATCTTTTCACCCCAGAGACCCTTTTTATATTCTTGATCCTTTTTATCTTTGAGTCATTTGTGAAGCAGTAGCTCCCACGAGTCCTGTAATCAGTGGTGCCAATGCGCCTTTTAGTATGGGTGCTGACAACAGGTGCACAAATCCTCCGCTTTGTACCAGCATCTTTTTCTTTTGACAGATGGGTATTTTCTTTTGAACCAATTGGCGAAGAATGCGTCGATGCTTGGCTAAGCATCCTTTCTGATGCTGAGACAAAGGTATCCTTCCTTTCAAGACATTCAGACAACATTTGCACACGGTATCGATGACGTCTTTGGATGCGGTTTCAATGAGTTGTTTCTGCACGGGTGGAGGGTCTTTGGACAGGACGGACAACACGTCCCAATGCTTGACTAAATGAGGAGGCAGTCCTTTTCTTTCCTTTCCTTTGGGGGTAGAAGAGAGATGGCTTCTGCCGGTGACATCTTTGTTTGTTCCGGGGCATACACAAAATATACACTGACGTCGATTACTTGGCACAGGCCCTTTTATCGTACTTTGTGGGGTAGGTCGAAAGGTGAGTAACCAGTCTTTTTGACGAACTCTTTGACTATCGCTTCGTCAAAAATGTGACGACTTTGTTTCCCATATCGCCAAATAATACTCCCCTTTCGTTGAGGTCTTTTCTGCGGTAGACGTCGATGCTTGCCTAAGCGTTTTATCGGATGCAGGGTCAAACGAGGAGACTGTCCTTTTCTTTTTCCTTTTCGTTTTTGAACAGGAGAGCGACGATGGTGGTGGTGATGTGCACGTTTTTTAGGGGACATCTTTTGGCGTTCAAAAACACAAAAACACTGCTACCCATCGTTTGCCCCGGGTCTTTTTTTTTATAGTGGAATGAGTCGCCACTTAATGTCTCTTCGTGGTATCAACTTGATGACAGGCATCACGCGTCGTGGAGGGGTTCGCAACGGATTAAATAGGGACAGTTCTTGGTTGAATAAATCAAGTAAACTCTGTAACATGCACGATCTCTCTTGGACTTTGATTTTGGGGGCAGGTAATTTGTTTGCAGCTGTCGCAGAGGCTAAAGAGGTGGAGAGTGTCACCGCTGGAAGAGAAGTTACTGGAGACACGGGTTTCCATTTTTTCCTCAAATGGGGTAGAACGGGTGTCAAATTGGGTTTCGCTGGCATCACTAGCAACGGGGAAGTGGAAAAACATGAGGCTACTGGAAACGCAGTCACCGTCGCTGCAGGTCGTGGTTTAGGAATGTAAGGTTGCGCCCAGACTGTAGTGCCTTTCTTGAGGGTAGAAGCTGTTTTCTTTTCTGGGGGCTTTTCTTTTTCTTTTTCTGGAGACTTTTCTATTTCTTAGGCTGTGACCTGGTCTTAACTGCTTTTTTTTCTTCTGGGTACGTTTGGGTCTGGGAGTGGCTTTTTTCTTGGGGATGTCTTTGGGGGCATTGGGATCCCATTTTAAGAGGGAGAGAATGATGACACCTCCTAGAGAACCGCTACCTCCAGGTTTCAAAATGATTTGCTTTTTGGTTTGAGTGTCGATGCGGCTATCTGCCAGTTGCGTCAAGGCTACTTTGTTTCTGTCTTGGTTTGATGTGGAATGTATTTGATGCCTTGCAGTAATTGACGTGCTGTCACCGTTAACCATCACATGACTTCTCTGAGACTGGCTGCTAAGACACGAGCACGTATTTGTGGATATTTCTCGCGACTGATGCCGTACAAGGCACGAATCAATTTGACGGGAAGATGGGACTGAAGGGACGTCATGTTGCCGATGTTAGAGACAGACCAGAAGTGTCCGAGGTTTTTATAGATTTTTTTTAAGTCGACGGGTACGTGTACACGACAGGCCCTCTGTCTATGCACCAGTGGTGAAATAGATGGGTACGAAATCGCAAATAATCGGGGGTAGTGGGTTTTAAATCCACGAGTAAATAGGCGTGAGGGGTTTGAGTGGCATCGTCGTATGAATGTGTCAGCCAAGGAGTTCGTAACTGTTTGGCTAACACTTGCACTTGCGATTTATTTCAGAGGGCTTTTAAAGAAGACCACGTAAAGAGCATTGAGACTGATGGTGCGATGGGCTTTACTTTGTTGAAACAAATTTTGGGTGATGCAAATGACACTGGCGTTACGATGATGTCCTTGGCGCTTAAACCACAATTAATTTCTTCTAACATGTCGTCGAAGATGACCAGACGAGTTTGACTGGGGTTAGACACAATCGCCAGGAATGCCTTCCACAAACGCGAATGAATCACCTTGACTTTCTCGCAGGAGGCTGTACGCCGATTGCCACTCTTTGTAACACCACACGATACCTTGATGTGGACGATCGATCAAATGATGTTTATGTTCGATCAAACGTTTGACATATTCGGTTTTGCCTGAACCGATCGGTCCAGCAATTAACATATTAAAGGTATGGCGATGAAACAAGGCCTCCCAACTGGCACGATCTAAGTTTTCGTCGATTTCTTTGAAAGTGGTCGAAGAGGGAGCAGAGACAGCAGAGGCAGCCATAGTGCAGGGAATGTCACTTTTGAAACGAAGACAGACAAGACAAGAGTTTTTATACCTTTTTCAGGACACGTTTATTTAAAAAACAAAATTAAAGTGGAACACGAAAGACAAAAATACATAAAAGAAAAAATGATTAAGTACATCGATAAAATACACGTCAAAACAATCAAAGTGGAATATAAACAAGTCACGGTACAATATTTCCGGTGACGAAGGTGTGGTTTCCTAGGGACAGTGTGAAATATTCTTAGAGGTTCTACACTTGGCACAGTCACGCAGGGGTCCTCACGGAATGGCCTTTCCGGAATGTCCATGTCAATGACAGTCCTATCCTGAATGGAGTGGTTTTCCTCGGTGTCGGGTTCTTCTTCTTCTGGCACTGTGGCTAACACAGGATTAAAGGTCACTTTTTTCACTGGACACTTTAAGTTCAATTTTTCCTTTGAATGCATAATACAGATCTTGGGCAATGTAAGCCACTTCTTTCGTCCAAGCTTTGAAACCCAGACTTTTCCAGTCACGTATATCTTTCCAGTGAGAGTGTAACCAACAAGCTATATACACAGCTTCGTAAGCATCCGGGGTGGCTAAAATTTCACAAAGAAACTTTTCTTCAAAGAGAGGTCAAGACGTTTGCAGATGAAAGCGCAAAGCTTTTAACAGAGTGAGTTTCTCGTGTACATTTAAAGGAAAGACCATCATGTTTTTGGTGGTACCTCACAGTACAGGACGTACAGAGCCCACAAAGAATCGGCTGGTAAACGAAATCCCAGAAAGGAAGTCACTAAGACACACACCACACGACGACCCAAATTTATTGGATACTGTTCTCGTAAAAAGCGTTGGTAATCCACCACAGTCTGAATACTGTCATTGATTTCCATCCACGGCAATTGTTGTATCATGAATGATAACGGCCGTGGCATGGTAGCAAGATTTTATACCCTCTTTTGTTGAAGGTAATAAATGTTCCTTTTGCACAGAACTGATCGTACTCCAGTGGTGTATCCAAATTGTTTAGCCACTAACTCACACACCAAGCGTCACACAGACGTTTCGTCTTGAACCAAGATTTGACCGTGTAAAAGATTTTGGTAACTCTCTAACTCTTCCTCTGGAATTTGGTGTAGTATGGATAGCTTGTAAGAAGTAGGATGAGTAACAACCAAAGTCTTCTGGTCCTCGGTCATTTGAACAATGTCTGACCACTGGAACGCTTTCAAATGAATCAGTCCTCTTATAGAATTCAGGTACCAGTGGTTTAAACATTTGTGACGTAACGGATGCAATTGTTCTTTGCGTTGGACTTGCATTTTGACAAACTCTCGGTAAATGCGTTCTCTCAACTCCAAAGGCAAACCACAAATGTTCCCTTGTTAAGAATCCATCAAGAGATCACTGGGGTCCCACTAAAGGTAGGTTGTGACGGTGCGGAGACCATCGAGCATATTCCAGGTAAGCGGAATCTCCCTGCTCCCACTGGTGAAGTGACACACCACAACTTAAGCACTGGACTTTATCACCTTCGCCCAAGTAGATAAATCCGGCTCTTACTAATTCTTCGGGAGTAGGTCCTCCCAGATATTTAAGCCACTTTCCTTGGAAGGTTTGGAATCGACTTTGAAAGTCTCAGAATTCAGACAAGAGCAGAGGGAACGAATATCCTTTTTCCACAGGTTCATTTCGATGAGGGTACGGTAAAACCCGCAGTAGTTTGCTCAGGCATGGATGACATCAGTAGGGTGGTAGTCGCATGGTTTCACGTTGAGGATGAAAGCCAGCAAAGAGTCCACGATAACGAGTGGCATCGCTTTCGCATCCTTCAAGTTTGACACGTACAACATCACTTTCATGGTAGGTATTGTAGTAGTAATAGTAGTAGTAGTAGTAGTAGTAGTAGTAGTAGTAGTAGTAGTCATAGCAAAGTTCCCATGATGTGGTACTGAATTGCTGAGATCATAGCGTACGGCATCACTGCCATCGCAAGGCTCAGCATCGCACTCCACTTGAGAATCACCGAACTTAAATGGTGTCTGTTTGTTAGGATTCGTCTTTCTCGCTTGGCAATGGTAGTCACAATGAACTATCGTCGTGGACGATTTGATGCACTTTTTCCATAGGGCTACTGACGATTTGGTGTGTGCCTAAACGTACAATCTTGTGAGGTTCGTAGGTGATCACATTAAAATATTGATCCTCTCTAGATTGCAAGGCTTCTTTCAATACCCCAAAGTTTACCATTTGACTGGTACGATAATTGATAGTGAATCCTTTCACTTTACCCTCGGTGTACACTTCTCCTTGGGGTCCCGGTGTTCGTAACCGTAAATTTTGGGACCGCCACTTGCAAAACTTAGAATCTTGTTGTTGGGGTGCTTGTTCGTCCAGGCTCCTAAACGGTCTCCTTTGATATAAGGGTGCCATTGACCCAGGCGATCGATGTAGATGTAACTGTCCGTGTCAAAATACAGTACACGATCTCCTAACAGTTCTAAAGCTTCGTACAATTTTAAGCGAGCATGGGCTGTTACGTAAGCCGCAATGATGACATTTCCAAATTCATCGGCATGTACAAAGGCCACTTTTCTTCGTAATTGACTAGGATCTTCACGAAGGACGTCCACGTGTTGCATGTATCTCGTTTTGTTGTGAATCATCAGGAAGTAGCGGAAAAGATTGGACAAATACTCCGTCTTGGGTAAACACGGTCGTTGTGCCATTTTGCCCCACAAGCAATTCAACATCACTTTAGTAAACGATCGTCTTCCTTCGTTTTTCTCCACGTGGTCTAAAATGATGCCTTCCTGCTCCAAGTATTTCTCTTTGAATTTCTCTTGGTCTTCGGGAGTCGGGCACCGGGAAGGACAACCGCTGGCTTCTTGTTTCAGTTTCAAAAAAGCATCCACGTAGTCCGCAAAAATGCCCTTCTGAGTCTCGTCACTCTTGTGGTATTGTTCTATCTTGGGAAAGTGGTAAACTTCGTACAATTCCAACAATTGGTATCCCAGGTCCAGAGCTTTAAACAATTCCAATCTTTCCCACGTTCCTTTCAAGGCACGTTCTTCCTGGGTGTGCTGACAAGGTTGGTCTTGGTTACACGTGTGGGCACAAGTACGGCACAAGGGAAACATCAGTGTTCCTTGGCAATGGTGAGATAAAACGGGATGATACAAGTTCGTGGGAGGCAAGACTTTATATTTAATCAATCCTTCGTATTGTCGAATGTTGTCCAAGTCGATGTGTTCCGTCAGCAATTGTGGGTGACCTGCGGCAAAGTGACGATATTTGCACACGTAAGGACACAGAGAACACACGTCCAAGTATTTGATTTCTTCTTCTTTCTCCTCGTCATGGTACAGCAAACAGGTGAAAATGTGCGAAAAATAGCCTCTGGCCATATTAGTCAGTCCAAATATTTTTAGGCATTCGACTTAACGGCATGGCCAAGTAACTCATCGGATCTTTAAACTGCACTTGTACCACTTGCATGGAAATGATTTTGGCTCCTTTCAAGGTCACTTTAGGACATTCGGTACTTTGTTCTGTATAGTATTTCGGAAGAAACTGTCCATCGTATCCCGAGAAATTGTGAGCCATCACCGTGGCATAGCGATGGAAAACTCCATAATGTTCAACGTCCTTTTGGCTTCACGTCTCGTCGATAGGGCCTAAGATCCACTGGGCAAAATCGGCAAGCGTGTTTGGTCCCCGAAAGATTTCATCGCGTCCTCCAGGAATCTTGCAGCAGTGAGGGTACTGACTAAAGATAGACTCTCGTATGCACTTCTCGCATGCTCGATGAGCCACGCAGAAATTAGGAATGTGAATGCCGGTCGTTTGCATGCATTCGAAATCAAACAAAATGAAATTCCCTTTCTTCTTCTGGTCATCTTCCTCTTCCTCCTCTTGGGGTTGGTAATTCTGAATGTAGCATTCGTATTCCATGTCTACGATTTAGTGACAAATGTGATATCGTTTCCTTGGCATTATTGCTACGTATCACTTTTCCACACGTAGGGCACAATCTCAGGAGTTGGCAAGCACTTCTCCGTTGTGAACCTTGTGTCTTGAGATGTTGTTAGTAACAGGTAAGGCTAACAAAAGTGCGCTGACAAGCAGGGCAATGCACTCGTTCTTGTCCTTCGTCAAGACAGGGTTTAGAGACCAAACATCCCTCACATTTCGATCAACAATGCTTGTGTTGCGCTCGATTGTTGTAGCCATATTCACATTTCTCACAGTGATAACTGTATCCCAGGAATGCGGCGATACTGGTAATGGCATCGAAATGTTCATTGTGATGATAGACATGAATGTATTTTCCGTCTTTGATATTTATGCCTCGAAACAACAGAGGTCCATGCACTTCTTGAGGGTATACTTTCAAGGTGTAACGTGGAGCTAAGACGTCTTGAAATTTTTGCATTTTAGGAATGCCACAGGGTATGTCTTTGGATAGACCAGCTTGCTGTTACAGGAGTTCGTTGTTTGGCTCGGTCCGATTGTCAAATAATTTGCCAGGCTCTCTTCCATTCTGCCGTGTCGTTCATGTCGGCAATGGTTCGTTCCACCACGATAGCCCTGGCTAAACACATGTTGTCTTGAGGTTGTTAATTCGGACGAGGTTCTTTTTTGGTGCTGCGAAGGTCGTCCACCAATAACAACTTTTTGGGTCCGGTCCCTTTGGGAAGAGAAACATGGGCCATGTACAGTGTCGCTTTTCCATCGGTGATGTGAAACTTGTCGTTGGGCTGCTGAACGTGTTGAATCTTGTCGATGACTTTAGAAGGTGTAAATTATGATGACCTGCTAAACTCAATCCAAACAGGGGACTTCAGACTGTCTTGATAATGGAAAGAGTCAAGCGATCGTCTTCTTTGGCTTGACATTGCAGTTTCAGCGTGGTTAACAAAGAATCCCACAAATCGGTGATAAACCCGTCTGCTTTCTCCAGTGGTATATCGGACTTGAAATCGTTAAACTTCACCGTGTACTTGTAGGCCGTGGTTCTAAATTTTCTAGAGGAGCGTTTATCAGTCTCTTGAATGTGGTAGTAGTTTTCAGGGGTTAATGGTGGCGGACTTTGGTTTGATGTAGACTCTCTGGGTTTGGATTCTGACTCACTCATGTCATCTTCAAAATCGCTGGCATGAATTTGAGCCAAGACTTCAGCTACTGTGCGAGGCGAGAGGTCACATTTCTGTCTCTTACTTTCTTCTCCTTTCTTCACGAAATTGTGCGATAGTTTCATCTTGATTGCAAAAAGTCAAATGACTACATTTTAAACGCCATTGTCCCCCTAAATATCAATGTAAGGTCTGTATCTTTCCTATATCAAGGGTCAGTGTCTTTCCTCAAAGTATTCATTTCACTCTCAATCCGACCAGAAAGATGGAAGAGCCAACTCAGATCGAACTTCCGATCAGAGCTTTGCGAGGCGTCGTACGAAGGTTTTCTTCAGAGAAGCCGACGGACTACACCCCCTCATTTCGAAATTAAAGTCAAGATGCTTGCTATATCTGTCAGAGGAAAGGGCATTGGTGTTCTGAATGTCCACAGCGTCAAAGCAAGACAGGTGTTAAAAGAGATAAAAGTCAAGATACCTGTTATCATTGTCAAGAGAAAGGACATTGGTCTTCAGACTGCCCTAAGAAACAACAGGAGCAGAAGGGTGGGGTTCCAAATAGGAAGAAGAGGTACCCTCCAAAAAGGAAGAATCCAGACTCGTCCAGAAAGAGAAGAAAGAGAATAAAAGAGGACGAGAAGAAAGTGAGGAAGAAGATGAGGAAAAACCTGTTACAGTGAAGAAATTCAAAAAAGGATGGAGTGAAAAGACAAAGAAGAAGAAAAATGAACTTTTTTTAAACTGATGTGTTGTAAAATTGGATTGTAATTTGTACCAGAGAATATACCACAAAGAAAAACGTAAGTGTTTCTTGTTTTTGAATTTTATAATAAGGACCTACACTCACGCACTCACACACGTAAATCATGGGAAGAAAAGGGATTTTGAATATTAATTAATTTTGGCAAACATTGAGGAGTCTCTTTTCGAGAAAGATGGGTGGCCCTGAAAAGGACCGTTCGGTGTTTGTTTTGTTTTGTTTTGTTTGAAAAAAAATTAGGAACAGGAAGTAATGAGCTTTAACTGCCTTATCTCTTTGCTACGGCCATGGCCTACTTCTGGACCTGCTGCTGTCGATGATTTGGTAGAGATCACTAGATATCAAAGGCGTAGTAGTAGGTGTGTGGACGGGGTTGGACTATTTGGGAAGGTCTTTTTCTCGTGGGTAAAGAAGTCTGATACATTTGTTTCAGACTCCTTAACTCTGCCAAAATGTTTAAGAGTACCATCAACGTTTGACTTTTACAGTTCTCCTTCTCTCCTAGACCTTGTTTCTTCTCTCCTTCTTCTTCTTCTTGTCGTTTTCTTATTGTCTCTTCTTCTCGCTGTTGCTGTTGAATGAGAAAGGCTTGTTCTGCTTCTTTTTGCTGTTGCAAAATTTTCTCCAATTCTTCTTTCTGTCTCTGTTTAAAATCCTCGACGTGTGGTAAGGAAGAAGAAGGTGGTGAAGGTGCTGATACCGGAACAAATTCTTGTGAAGAAGAGAGAAAAT
>JAECUM010026901.1:0-31873 GCA_016617855.1 Megalonaias nervosa | reverse complement strand
ACTTCTCTATTCGTTGCAAAGAATTGTAGTTATTTGTAAGAGGTAGACACGATATCGACAAACAAACATGTGCTTTCACCGCATTTAAACGTGTCTTGATACTATTACGTGGATATTAGGTGGTATTATGGCTTAGACCTTTGAAATTTACAAATAAAGTTGTATCCTAGAGAAAGTCAATTTAAAGCCCGAGGGCGCGAATTGTAAAACGGATGATTTTCATCTTGTACTTGAGACGTGCCAGGTTAAGTATGGGGCGGGAATAGTGTAGACTTGTTGTGCCAGGGTTACTTGTTGAGGACGTTTTTGACCGCATCATCATAATTTATCGCAAGCTACCATTTGAAACAAATATTATTACGTTCTCGCGAAAAACAAAGATATACAAAATGGGCGCTGTAAACTGACTCATAATCATACAGACAGGTAGATGTAATGACAGACAAACATTTTACTCTGGTACGGAAAAGGTGACTCTAGTTTACATTAAGAAAACTCCCAACATTCAAACACTAATTTTTTCTGTTATTGTTTATATCTAATTCATATTTTTTTTAAAACTAATGACTGGCATTGTGGTTACTTTAAATAAAAAACAACACACATGTATATACGCACATAAAATGTTTGATAATGTCGACTCTACGAGCACTTTTGTTTTATCGCTCATCTTAGATCCGTCATTCGTCCAGTTACACTATAACGCGAGAGAGTTGCTCAATACTATTGCACACTATTAGACGATACTGTTTCTTGATATTGTTTGAGCTGTCCTCATGGTGTTTTGGTGTTTTCATTACAGTGCACCAAACAACAGCAGCAGGTTGACCCATAAGAATCGTGTAAAATGTACCGTGTTTCTCGAGAGAATTAGCTTGTCACTTAGAAAGTACAAGAATAGGGTTAAGATCATTTACTTTCTTGTTAGCACGGAAGTCATCTGTCGTGAAGCTATTTTCTAGGTAGCATGAGGCACCACTTGTACGATTTCTAGCGTGTTATTCAAATTTAGGAATTCTATCACGTTACCTGAGACGAATTCTGAAGAAATGTACCCAGTCTCCTAGAGAGATATTTGAGTGTTATATAGAGAAGATGTTGGAAGAAGAACTTGTCGAGGTCTACGGTTCATACATCTTAGAGAGGATTTTTTCTTACAAGGATATTTTCTTGAGCATACTTGGGGCTGATGTTACAAGTTATAAATTGCTACCTGTAATATAGCTATTTCTGGAGTGGGGATAGGGTGACTTAGTTTATTCGAGGTAAATTAGAAAACTACGGGCAATGCTACTGCCACGCTCACTGACCCGTTACCATTATTTTCATGATTTTCACTAGATGACTAGGCAATATCAAGAACATTCCACAATTCTTTCTCGAAAGTGAAACTTTAAGAATTCCTTCAACCAATGTAACAAGTGTTTACATATTACCTACATTTTGAATACGCTTGTATGCATCTTGATTTTCATTTTTGTTCATGAGCTGCGGCGGACCAGCGTTTTGAGTGCTAGACAATCATCCGGAAGGGCGTAGGTTCAAATACTGTTCACACAAGGTCTGTGTCTGCCGCCGTGGAGTATTATCGAGCATGGCATTTTGCTTCAATCGCCCAGGAACGATATAACCGTTGATGCTTGCTTTAACTTGCTGTTAAACATTAGCCATCTAATCCTTTTATCGATTATCTTTTTCCTTATGAAACTGCGATATATATATATATATATATATATATATATATATATATATATATATATATATATATATATATATATATATATATATATATATATATATATATATATATATATAAGTGCCGGATTAAGCTAGTGTGGGGCCTGTAGCACATGTTATAAAGGGGCCCCAAATTTAAAAAAAACCCCATAAATATTAAAACACATAAATTTTTAACTTGCATAGTAAAGTAATTGTATATTTTCATGTGCCATACAGCCAGATAATGCGACAAAAATGTCTGACATTTCAGTAATAGTATTATATACATGTAGGTAAGTGATAGCTTGAAAGAATTTAGCGAGGGGCTCTTGAAAGTGTGGGGCCCGTAGTATATGCTACTTTTGCTATTAGGATAATCCTGCATGTAGTGCTACATTATTTCCTAGACATTTTCGCCTCTCAGAGGTGCGAAGGTTACCTCCATTTTCTATTTCTTTTTCAGTGGCCTCATCTCTCAACTCTCTACACCAGCACTCATAACCTGGATGAAACAGGTAAGAACCCAGACCCTCTAATGGGCATCGACAATGTTTTTGACCCAAATGAGCCGTACGGCGCTTACCGATATTATGTTCAGCCTCGTTCTGAAATGAGTATCGAGGAACCCTCCTACACACGTGGTGTTTATAAGGATGATGAGTCACGCTCGAGGAGTTCCGATTATGTCATTCGGGGAGGATTCAAACGGGGCTCGGCATGCAGAATAATTCTCTGCATCTTCCTGGTCATGAGTTTCATAGGAGTTGTCTTAGCCGCCATTACACTTGCTGTGATTTGTAAGTACAAACAAATTTTACAAAGCATCTTTTCTGTAAGTTATTTAACTTCGCGGCACATTATTCTTTAAAGTACATATAATTTTTTTTTTTATTTACAGAGGAATATTCAGAGGACAAATCCGCGCTGAGTAGGCACGTTTTATATTTTTTTCCAAAGAAAGTACTAAACGATAAAATATTTTGGGGGTGGGGGTGGGGGTGGGATTGGGGAGGGGTGATTAGCATTCAAAACTAAAACTTGAATGTTGAAACTGCATAAACACAATCTTCATTTATTTATACCTTTAATTTATAAAGCAATCCATTATGATGGGATATATGTCGCAAATAACAAAAAGTAAATATTTTATATTGAAAACAAGTTTTATTCGTCTATTCCAGAAATTTCACAATTATTTCAAATGTAATTCGTAACTTTTTTCATCTTTGTGTAACAATCCGTAAGGTCAGGACGATATATTCACTTTTAGCTTTGCATCTAATGTAAAGCCCTTTTGTGTGTGCAGTTGAATCGGATCAGTACCAAATAGAGTAAACATTAGGTCGGACAGAAAATAAACACTTTTGTCTCATTCTAGTTGTGCTACATTTGTTTACAGATTGTTTGATATGTTTCCATATATCCATTTATGGATTTATTTATTTCACAGTATCCCAGCACAATGTGACGAGAAGATGGCCCGCCCCGATGGGTAGGTATTTGTTACCTCTGATTATTCCATCGTTACTCAAACCGCCAGTGCAGGCGTCTGTCTGTTTGTCATGCGTGATATCTTCTCTTACATTATTAGATACAGTCTTACAACTTTTGGAGAATTACCGAAACCTGGCTTTATCAAATGCACAGCTGATTCCAATGTTTCCAGAATTTTTGTCCGTCGCCTGGGATGGAGTCTAGGCAGGATAAATACATAAGTAAAACAGTTAATAAATAATGACTGTATCATGACCATTCTGTTTACCAGATATAGACAAAGTGTTTATTGCCAACGATCTTAAATATCTCTTCTACTGAAGCTTTTTCTTTGCATAATATTCGAAATGTGGAAGTTTTATCAAATTCTGATTGGATTCAACCCCATTCTACAACGGAAATGCTGTATGGATTTTTAAAAAAAATCTCTTTATTTTTGTTTCTTGAATACACAAGATTGGTACAAGTTCACGACATACACCGGTGTCTGTTGACCTGCTGGATAGGGGATGTAGAATAGGCTCGACGAGCCCTCTTGCAAGTACGAGGCTACTAATGAGACTGAAAGTGCGTTGTTCCAATGCTTATCACGCCAAATTTGCGTCCAATAGGGTGCTGTTTCGAATCCTATAATCTAATCGGCCCGACTCGACCACCGTGCTGTGTCCTCGGGCAGGACCCTTTACTCAAATTGCCTGGGCACTAAATAACATGCTTGTGTTACTGTGCCGAGGAAGACCAAACCAAATCTGTGTTTATTGGTAAATCGACTTAGAATTATACTGTAAGCGTATGAAAAGCATAAACTACACAACATAATAAACGTGTTTTGGAAAACAAAATATAAAAAAATGAACTCGACATATAATTTTAGCGATATGTATAATTAACGTATATGTTCATCAAACAAAAGCTCTGTTATTTAGGAGGAACTTTTAATCATAACTCCCTTCATTACATGTCATTTTATTTTTATAGAGTTTGATTCAGAGATGACCCTAAATGGAGCAAATTTCACGTACAAGCTTCGAGACAACACAAGTGAGGAATTCAAAGCCCTGGAAAAGAGTTTTTGTTCTGCAGTAAGTAATATATAGTACTTACATGACCATTCAAATAAACAAATACAGAAAAATCGTAGAAAGGATCGTTGCTTGTGTGAGTAGAAACTGGATAGTCAATCAACAATGAAGATATCAATCATTGTTATTCTTGTATACATTGTCTTGATGATCTTGTTAATATTGTTACCATGGGAACCAACTGATAACTGGACAAGCTAGCTCTGCAAACTTTGAAAAGTGCTTATCTAAAGTTCATTTTAACATTAGGTCGGTTAATAATAAGATAGATTACACTGAAAATGAACCAAGTGATTTTAATATTATCAAGTTAACCAAAAATGCATTTTGATTCATACTTGTCTAGCGATGATTTCATTTGGTCCGGCTTACAAACCGATTAGATTTGATAGAAACAAGGATCTTTAATTTTTAAAAATATCGAAGCATTATGTATTGAAATCTCGATAAAAATAAATGTTTTTTTTTCTTCTTATAAAACTTTACTGCTGTCCTGCAGAAAACATATTTTGTGGATTGTTTAAATATATATATACAGAGAAAGTCGTCAGTTTGTGGGAAAATAACATTATTTTGAATGATTTAAACGAGGACCTGCCCGATGATTGTTTTCATAATCTTTTCAATATGAAATATACAAATGAGCCTGCGTATGTATTTATCAACTCTCAGATAGGGCCGACCTTAGGCCGATTGGACCGGTTTGGCCCAGTCGGGACCCGCGCTCACAGGGGCCCGGCGCGTTAGTAATTTTAAACATATTATTACAAGCCAGGGGTATTTCTTGACCGAGCGGTGTCAAACCCTGGCGCGATTCCCGCTAGAAGTCTTAAGTTTACTCGAAATTTCCAAAGATTTCTATACAACTTCAGTTGTAAATTAGAAATCCCGACGTGTCCATTCTATACATAAATTTTACTCTGATCAACGCAAGACCACAGATCTCACAACTTGCCAAATATCTATCAACCGCCCCTCTGCATGGTTTCTCTTCATCAGGTTTCTGTACCGTCAGCAGTTCACGCCGTAGAAACTATACAACTATCCCCTAACACAGGGAACTGTTTTAACCACGCCACCTTAGGCCAGTCAATTCATGGTTTCAAGGCACATTTCCAGGGACACTCATTCGGTTTTGACCTGAATTCACTAAAAGTGAACCATGGCATCATGGAAACTCACTAACACTTCACTCCGTGACGTTTGCTCCTAGTAAATGGTGAATTATTTCGGGCTAAGAAGTATTTCCATTGCACCGAATTCTAATGATCAAAAATCTAAGAATTCCTTAAAACGGCGCGCTATAACCAAATGCGCATACTCCAAATTTATTACAATATATCGATAGGGAGAAAGTAATTTTAAAGCATTGGAAGAAAATTTGTAGTTCAATATCATATAAAACTTGTTTAAAAGTTTATTTACAAATGCTCACAGGGGGCCCCACGCGTAAATCCAGTGGGTCCCGCCAAAAGGATCCAAATCGGGCCCCGCGTTTGCTAAGGCCGTTCCTGCTCTCAGAGGTCCTATGATTGTTACAAACAACGTAAATATTGCGTCCGAGGTCATCACTGTCCATGCAGCAACAAGTGACCAAAGGCAACTTATATCTTGATGGACTTGTTCTATTTCTCAGCCTTTTCTTATACGAGAGAAATGTGAATATACATACACGGCAATGGTAACTAACTCTGTAACATTCTAAATTAAATTAACCAGAAGGATTTATTCTCTACTAGATAAATGAAATAGATGCTCAGATATTTTGCTTTCTCTTTAGTTAAAATGCAAAACTCTGTTTTCCAAGAAAATTATGAAGAATAAGGTCAAATGTTAAGCCATGATATGGCAGCTTTAGTTGAAAATCTAGCCGATTAATGGGCCAACAAGAAGTAACAAGCTACCGAGAGAGAGAGAGAGAGAGAGAGAGAGAGAGAGAGAGAGAGAGAGAGAGAGAGAGAGAGAGAGAATAGCTTGCAATTGTAAAAGGTATGCAAAAGAAAACTATATATCCAGCTACGAAAATAAAGCCAATTTTCGGATCTAACTCACGTGAATATTAGAAATTAATAGGACGCTTGGTCATGAATAATACCGCCTCATCCACCCGCCGTTACGTCTTAGACATGAATCTTATAAATGAAACTAAATACTCCTCCGATTACGAGAAAGCTAATTGTCTCAACGACTTAATTACGTATATATCCACTGTAGATAATAGGGAGGTTCCACGGCCATTAGTTTATATATCTTTTAATATCTCATTTATTAGTATCCTGTAACAAGATATTATTGACGCAATACAAAATATTCCGACTCGTACAATATTCAAATGCTTATATAGTTATCTTTAGATCTACTATAATAGCTTACTTTGGAATTCAAAGCTTGCCATTCTACCACATAATCTTCAGTCGGAATACCAAGCCTGTCTTTCTACCACATAATCTTCAGTCGGAATTCCAAGCCTGTCATTTTACCACATAATCTTCCGTCGGAATTCCAAGCATGTCATTCTACCACATAATTTTCCGTCGGAATTCCAAGCATGTCATTCTACAAAATAATCTTCAGGCTGGTTCCAAGCCAGTCATTCTATTATACAATCTTCAGTCGGGATACCAAGCCTGTCATTCTATTATGTAAGCTTCATTCGGGATACCAAGCCTGTCATTCTATTATGTAAGCTTCGGTTGGGATTCCAAGCCTTTCACTCTGCTACCTAAGCTTCAGTCGGGATTCCAAGCATGTCATTCTATTATACAATCTTCAGTCGGGATTCCAAGCCTGTCACTCTATTATATAAACTTCAATCGGGATTCCAAGCCTGTAATTCTATTATATAATCTTCAGTCGGGATTCCAAGCCTGTCATTTTAATATATAATCTTCAATCTAGATTCCAAGCCTGTTATTCTACTATACCATCTTCAGTCTAAATTCCAAGCCTGTCATTCTATTATACAATCTTCAGTCGAGATTCCAAGCCTGTCGTCCTGCAAATCAACTCATTGATTTTTATCATCAAACTTGTGCAGCTCTTAACAATAATGAAAATACCTGTATCGTCTTCTGTACTATTTCCACGGCCTTTGACGGGGTTTGGCATCGTGGTATTTTGTACAAACTAAAAACAAATGGAATTCGGCATCCATCTTTAGACTGGTTCAAAACTATCTGTCTTAAAGAAAACTGTACAGTTTGTTAACTCATGTCAATCGGAATTTAAGCTTCTTCAAGCATGTGTACCACAAGGATAAATTTTAAGACAGCCACTCTTTCTTTTAAATTTTAGATATATTTGATATTGGTGATGACTTACTTGCTGGCTTTAGTTCTTTGGCATATGCGTAACAAATTCTGATAAAACTGAATACGTATCGAAAGTTGATCCTGAAACCGTAAAGGTCTGGTCTAAACCAACAGCTAGTAAATTTTAATCCCAACAAAACAGTTACGATGATTACTAAGTTTCCCTCACAAATCTAGTTTTGATAACGAAATGCTTAGCTTCACACGATGCCATAAACTCGTGTGTGTAATTATTAGTACTGATGACAAATGTACATTCACATATGCGCAGTCTTTTTATTGAATTCTAATTAAAAAGTATAGGAACATTTATGGCATACTAAAATTCACATTGACCCAGAAGTGTGTTTGGAAAACAAATGCTTGTTACTTATACGGGCAGGTTTCGAGTACACAGATATATAGTTAGTTCCTATTTTATCTTTAAGATGTTTTAGCAAATCTCACAGCAGACCTGGTAAGTTACATTATAAGAAACAAATCTGATTTCGATGTTCTACAACGTAGGTGAGAAACATGAAGATTGTCACTTATTAATTCACCCTTATGTTTGTTGTGTATCATTTCTGAAAATGTAAGACTTGCTCCGCACTTTAGTGAATTTAGGCGACGTAACTTGTGAAACATGCGAACCACTGTTTAAATGTTTTAGGCATATGGTGAGAAAATATTCTGTCCTGTATGCAAAATTAAAATAAAATTGTTATCCTATAAATAATGACTTATCTACTACCCATTTAATTCAATCAACAATATGTAATTGTGGAGGTACCTGAATTGCATTTGTTTTCCTCCCGAGCATAACCGTTATGTAGATCAATGCATAATCATAATTTCAAATCTTTATCACCTAACCTTGCCGATTTTTTCTAAATCTGAATCACCTACTTTTGCCTGCGACGACTGACCTGCTACTTCAAAGTTTATCTTAACTAGCTTACAATATAAACTGTGAAGTGATTAAAGCTGCTTAAGATCTTGTTTTAACGAAACCAGACTATTTTCCTCATTTTCTTCATGTGTTTGTAAGCAATTACGCACAATACCTGTGCAAATATTAACATATGTGTAATTTGTGTAATTTGTCTATTTGAGAAAAATGCTAGGTTCTTCCATGTTGGGAAAGGGCTGAAACTAAGTTGGAGAACTTTTTGCACAACCCCTATTGCTTCATTACCATGGTAACAAAATATGATAAAACAAAAATACTTTTATCCGAGAGGTTTTATTGAGATTTAATAACTGACATATGTTAAAACTGATCTGTCGTTAATCTCAAAGTAAATCTAACCTGGTCTGTCCTTAAGTCTCAAAGTAAATCTTTACCATGCAGTAGCTATTACTATCAATTGAAGGTAAGCATAAAATATTAGAATCGTTTATCTTAAATGGTACAATGATAACATATGATCAGAAAAGACATTTTGAGGAATTTAAAATAAAAAAAATGTTTAACGCAGTAGTCATTAATATAATGGACATATGTCTTAAATAGAAATAAAACACGTATTTACTACATCCATTCTGACTGCCCAAAAGGACTTTGAATTTTTTTCCCAAAATAATACAAGTAAATATTTTGATACGAAACTTTTGTCTCGACTTTATTTATAGCATAAATGTATGTGGACTTTATGTGAATGAATTCATCCAATATTGTCTCACGTATGTACATAGAAATCACCTGCTATGGTAGAGAAAAATTAGATATATCTCCTTGTAAACAAGAAACGATAATGCTTCTGGAAGAAGACCGTCATATCAATGACATGTACATATAAGAGAAGAAAGTGATCATGTTCCTTGCCTGCCATTTTAATGTAGTTTTCAGAATAAAATCATTAAATATATTAATGTATTTTTTTGTGTCTTTTTTTCCACTCACAGTTGCATGAGCTGTTCTTAGCAGACGATTCTCCAATAAAATCTGAATGGTCAGGGTGTGAGGTTTTGGAATTTTCGTAAGTGTACCTCAAGAAAATAAAGCATTTCTGATCATACACTCTCATCATACATGTTCTTCAATTTGTAATTCGCTATTGACAGTGACGATAATAAAAAATGTGATTGTTATGCGGTGGTGTTGGTGGCTGTTGTTAACTAGGGGACGATCGACCTCGATGTTATTGTCAGGACCGAGCGGATAATACTAATATGAAATTAATGGATGGAAAAAATGGATATCTGAGCAGAGATATATAATACAACAACAGTAGCCTCCGTATATAAAATATACAATTTATTTAATTAAATGAAGAAAAAATTGTAAAATGACAGTGAAGGATACACTTCTATTAGAAAAAAAATTACCAAAGGTTATTAAAAAAATGCAAGTAACAGTTCCATTTACACGGATATGACAAATTTCATCATAAAATCAAGTGAGCATTTTTGAACTCAATTGTCTAGCATGACTCTCTCTCTCTCTCTCTCTCTCTCTCTCTCTCAGCCTCTTACAGGTCATTAAGTGCAATATGGGTCGTATTACTTCTACGTCTTCCGTTGCGTTGTGTGGAGCTATCTCCTGGCTAAAATACATAAATATGCAACCTAAATATTTTGCTAGGTCCTTAATATTTGAATAGAACATTACGTCAGATATCATCACACCGTAATTCAAACGAACACTAGCAGCTAATATGGTTCTCTGGTCACAACCTTTGCATACCATTGAATAATTTGTGTAAATATCACTTCATTAAATAGTGGATGAATTTAATGTATTCCCTTGATGTATGCAGCTACCATATAAATTCTAGATCATTTTTTAACAAAATAAACAGAACACTAATCGATCTATGGCATAGTCTGGTCTTGCTTAATACAATTAACAAATAGGCCCATTCAGTGTGAACTATTAATCACTACCTGGACTGATATCGGACACGTGTACACAAGCAGTCGACAATAAAACCGTATGGGTTAGCCACTGACCCCAATGTATTAATACGCCGATTCCAAGGTTAAGAGAATTCACATTTTAGTTTTACAAATGAATTAAAGAAAATTCACTTCTTGTCTTTACAATATTTGCTAACTAACAATTCATCGGCACAAACACTCCACAGACATAATAATATAAATTCCTAGCCTACATGATTTGTATTACAGATCAACGAATAAAGTGAAACAATTATCTCAAGACTCCAATGAAGAAAAAAATTCGTAGATAAATAAATTCAAGCAATTATCTTCAGACTCAAATCAAATAAAGATTGTATGAACTAAGATAAATATATTCAAACAATTATCTTCAAACTCATATCAAAGAAACATTGCATGATACAAAGATATTGTACATTGCTTTTTTCCCTTTTACAGAATCATCTCTTAAGACTTCCAATGATACGTCCCTTCGACTATTTTTTCCCTTTTACAGAATCATCCTTAAGACTTCCAATGATACGTCCCTTCGACTATTTTTTACCCTCTACTTCTCCCTCGTAGTCACGATCTCAAACAGATTGACCAATTGTACGGCGTAAAACATTTATAAAACACGAAATTTTTCATGAGAAACGCCCCCCCCCCCCAGCAGTTGCTTATCCAATCAGGATCTAGGTTTATTTAGCCTCCAAAACATTACACATGCCCATCTAGGGTTTGGAAATTTTCATATATTTCACGCTTCCCTTAATAAACCGATTTCTGCAAGGTTTCAACTTATGACAAATATTTCAGGAAGTAGAAACGCTCTTTCTTTTCAACCCTTAGCATGATTTTTTCTATACTGTAACTGATTTACCTCGTCTTGACTAATTTGCCTGGCACAAGTACCAATCGGACATCATTAAGAATCAATCAAGTCCTCATTAGTCATCATTAGTGTACCATATCATTACCTCTTGACATGGATTTAATTCCGTGCCAATCAGATTCATGAACTTAAAATGGATGCGTCACCCTGACACCTGTACGTTACAAGCATCTGCTAAATTCATACTATTACATAGATACATTTGAATGCATAACCTTAACGCATATTACGTTCCTTACTTAGAGCTAGGAAAGTACAGTTTATTTAGACCACAATGACTGATCTCTCAACTGGGCATTCCATCAGGGACTATATCAGTCAAAGATATTATATGACTGACATCACTTTGCAGAATTTATAAAGTAATGAGATTTATGACAGAAATACTCTCCAAGAGGTATATAAGAGACTGTCTGGTACCTTCTGTGTAACATATTCGAAGGAAACATGGTTGATGTATTCGTTTATTACCTTCTGCACGATCTTTTCGTGGAACGGCCACGCCTCCGAATATCAGATATGTAAAATACAGTAACTCCATATTGACAGATAATCATACAAACCAGCAAGATCATTTCGAAGTGTAACAATAAAAGTTATTCATGGTTAAAAATTTGTCGACCTAGAGTGCACTAAAAACTGCAACTAAGCAAATGCATACATTTCTTTCCAGGAATGGGAGTGTCGTGACACGATTTCGAATCTTCGTTCGTCCACGCGAAAAAGCCGATACGGAAGGCATGCGCAGTATGGAAGAACAGTTGATAACTTATCTCACCAAAAAGCTAAATGATGACGGACCGTGGAAACCGCTCAAAATCAACCTGGATTCGATCAAGGATTTTGTGAAAGTAGACAAGACTGGAGGGATGACAGTAAAACCATATATCAACATCACAACCCCCAATTCAGGAACCACTACAACCACCACTTCGACTACCACCTCCACCATAGCCAAAGCTGTTATTACAACAAAAGAAATCGTAAACACCTCTCCAAAAATTGTAATAACTTCTGAAGGCATTGTAAACACGCATTCCAGCACGCATAGCACGCCTACTGATGCATCTACGCAAAATTTAATTTTGACTAAAAGAACAATGGATGTGTCAGTGAAATCTGTTACAACGGTAGGAATGAGAACTGAAGCTCTAGGCGTTTCATCCACAGCAACCACTTCAACAGTAACTGGTAAATTCTCCACAGTAACAACGGAGAGGCAGACAGCTCAAGCCAGTCAAGTCGTTTCCACTACTGGGAGAGCAACATCTGCTTTATTTACGAAGGGTTTATCGGAGGTTATATCCACTGGAACAGTACTAAACATGACAGACACAAATACAAATAGGACTACAACGTTTACTACGGAGAGAACTTCTACTGAATTAGACACCACACTAAGTACAACGCCGAGTCCCATACGATCTATTGTTTCCATAAATACACGCACATTCGTTTCTACATTGACAACACCTATTCCCAAATTTGATAGCGCAGAAAAATCAACTATCAAAACTTTGTCTGAAAGTACATGGAAGCTTTTCACGGCCAGAACGGAAGACACTACAACTTCCTTTGGCGAAACTGTAACAACTGAAGGAGCCATGGCATTTGATAATATTTCAACGCAACAAGAAATCACTGCTTCTAAACTTTTGAGCACCACATCAAGTTCGTCTGAGAACGCGACGGAGATCGGAGCTGCTTTGGATTTGATCAGTACTTCCATACCAATGGCATTGGCCAGTAATGTAGAACCTCTCGGGATCAGTACAACGGCTTTTACTGATGTTGTTAGCACTCTTTCGACTGATTTAGGGCTTATTTCTGCGAAGGAAAACACGACAATCAGCTCCTCAGAAACGTCATCACATGTAGAGGATACGACAATACTGCTCAAAACAACTCTTTCTTCAACTGCATTGACTACCGATTCAATTGTTCTCAACGAAAGTTCAACCCTAGGCACCTCAGCTCATTCTGCCGTGTTCTTAACTACATTATCTCCAGAGGTTTCATCTATTACTGATTTGGAGCCAAATATTTCTACGATAACTGAGACTGCTACGACTAGCCAAAGCAATGGCACAACTGATTCAACTAAAGTGCCAGTAAATACGTCCACGGGTATAGTTCCATCTGAATCGCCGTCTGTAATAGATGGAACAACGGTTTCACCAGATGTTGCAGTAAGTACATATACACATCTTAACGTCAGTGAGGCAGTTAGTCGTGAGACTTCTGCTGCAGTTAATGCAATACACCCAGAAATGGAATTCACGACATTAGCATCAAAAGTTTCAACCGAAGCAACTAACATGTCGACTGACGTAACAAGCTCGCCTGTAGAAGTTAGTACAAACACTACTCTTGCTGATACTTTCTCAAACGTATCTGACCTAATTCTGGCTAATGCATCTTTAGAGCTATCTACTACATTTGGACGGACAACTAGTTTTGTTGGAACAACAATATCATCGAATATCACAGCTGTTGTAGCTGACGTTGATATAACAGCCTCTTCTGTTGATAATTCAACAACTGAAATACAAGCAGCAAGTAGTAAAATGATTATCAGCACAGAACCTGTTCAGGTGTCGTCTGTCGCAGAAGAGATTATCACAGAATCTACTGAACAACAAGAAAATGTATCCCAGCTGCCAGATAATGTTACATTAGGAATGGATCAGAAACCATCAACTGTCCCTGTCAATGAGACATCAGATCAACCAGAAATCAACGTCACGTTAGTTGTTTTGAGTTTCCCAGAGATGGTTCTTGAGGACGCTACTACTGCGGAATCAGTAGCGAGTTCAACACAATCTTTGGATATCACATCTACTCCTTCCTCAGCCAATGATGCGGTCAAAATGGAAGTTACGACATCAGAGATCGCTATTACAGGGGAACTCTCGCCTCCTACATCAAAAATACCTTCCATAACTACATCAGAAGTTACTCGAAAGACAGAGATCACTGAGGTGGACAGACCAACTATTACGTCAACAGCTGAATACAATTATACGTCTGTTGATGGAAATTTAAGTAATATATCGTACGGGCCAATTTATAATGAAACAACCGATTCATCTTTGGCTGAGAAAGAAATTGTATCAAATATTTCTGCTGAGAGTACAGACCAAAACGTGACTGTACCTCAGTTACAAAGTATGACAGACAGGATGGCAACATCATCAGTTTCTCATTCGGTGAGACAAACAACAGAAATTATTACAAAAGGAATAAATAATTCAACGATCGGTACGTCACAGAGTGATTCATCACGGACTTCTACAGATCAAGGTCTCGTTGATGGTATCTCATCTATCGATGGAAATTTGAGCAATGTATCGTCCGGATCAATTTATGATGAAACCACCGATTCGCCTTGGGCTGAGAAGGAAATTGTATCAAATATATCAGCTGAGAATACAGATCAAAATGTGACTGTACCTCAGGTCCAACCTACGACAGAAAGGATGGCAACAACATCAGTTTCTCATTCGGCGAGACAAACAACAGAAATTATTACGATCGAAACAATCAACTCAGTGTTCGGTACGTCACAGAGTAACTCATCACTAACTTCTACTAATCAAGGTCTCGTTGATGGTATCTCGTCTGTCGATGAAAACTTTAACATATCGCCCGGACCGGTGCATAATGAAACCACCGAATCGGTATCAAATATTTCTGCTGAGATTACAGATCAAAACGTGACTGTAACTCACGTCCAAACGACAGAAAGCATAGTAGCATCAACAGTTTCTCATTCGGCGAGACAAACAACACAAATTACTACGACCGAAACAATCAACTCAGTGTTCGATACATCACAGACTTCTACTGATCAAGGTCTCGTTGATGGTATCTCGTCTGTAGATGCAAACTTTAATGTATCGTCCGGACCAATTTATAATGAAACAAGCGATTCACCTTTGACTGAGAGGGAAATTGTATCAAATATTTCTGCTGAGATTACAGATCAAAACGTGACTGTACCTCACGTCCAAACTACGACAGAAAGCATGGTAGCATCAACAGTTTCTCATTCGGCGAGACAAACAACACAAATTACTACGACCGAAACAATCAACTCAGTGTTCGATACATCACAGACTTCTACTGATCAAGGTCTCGTTGATGGTATCTCGTCTGTAGATGCAAACTTTAATGTATCGTCTGGACCAATTTATAATGAAACAAGCGATTCACCTTTGACTGAGAGGGAAATTGTATCAAATATTTCTGCTGAGATTACAGATCAAAACGTGACTGTACCTCACGTCCAAACTACGACAGAAAGCATGGTAGCATCAACAGTTTCTCATTCGGCGAGACAAACAACACAAATTACTACGACCGAAACAATCAACTCAGTGTTCGATACATCACAGACTTCTACTGATCAAGGTCTCGTTGATGGTATCTCGTCTGTAGATGCAAACTTTAATGTATCGTCTGGACCAATTTATAATGAAACAAGCGATTCACCTTTGACTGAGAGGGAAATTGTATCAAATATTTCTGCTGAGATTACAGATCAAAACGTGACTGTACCTCACGTCCAAACTACGACAGAAAGCATGGTAGCATCAACAGTTTCTCATTCGGCGAGACAAACAACACAAATTACTACGACCGAAACAATCAACTCAGTGTTCGATACATCACAGACTTCTACTGATCAAGGTCTCGTTGATGGTATCTCGTCTGTAGATGCAAACTTTAATGTATCGTCTGGACCAATTTATAATGAAACAAGCGATTCACCTTTGACTGAGAGGGAAATTGTATCAAACATTTCTGCTGAGATTACAGATCAAAACGTGACAGTACCTCTGGTCCAAACTACAACAGAAGGCATGGCAACATCATTAGTTTCTCATTTGGCAAGACAAACAACAACAATTATTACGACCGAAACAATCAACTCATTGTTCGGTACGTCACAGAATAACTCATCACAAACTTCTACTGATCAAGGTCTCGTTGATGGTATCTCCTCTGTCGATGAAAACTTTAACGTATCGTCCGGACCAGTGTATAATGAAACCACCGATTCACCTTTGGCTGAGAAGAAAATTGTATCAAATATTTCTGCTGAGATTGCAGATCAAAACGCGACGGTGCCACAGGTCCAAACTACGACAGACACGATGGCAACACCATCAGTTTCTCATTCGGCGCGACAAACAACAGAAATTATTGCGACAGGAACAAATAATTCAACGATCGGTACGTCACTGAGTAATTCATCAATAACTTCTACTGATCAAGGCCTCGTTGATGGTATTTTTTCTGCATCAGTTATCGAGGAGAGTTCTCTGTCAGGTCTGACAGAATTTGGATCACAACAGCCACCAACAGTTGCTTCTGTCAATGAATTGAACGCAACGGCAATTACAACGGTCGAAATTATCAATTTCACCACTGAGCCACAGCCACTAGTGGGTGAAAACGTGTCCGATGGGCATCCATTTTCTAATAATAGAAACAGTAATGCACTGAACACATCCATCGACATTGTCAGTAATACAGACGTTACTTTACCAATCTCAAATGATACAACTCCGCTTAATACAGGGGCAAAAAATGCAACTGTCACGGGCGTTACCACAGAAAACCCAAATAATACAGACACTAGTAATATAACAATATTGTCTGTAGTATCCGACAGTGTGAATATTTCGACACTTGCCTCAGAAAGTATAACATCAAATGATTTATGGGAGATGACCACGGTTGCTATTAATAGCATTGCTAGGGACAATCAATCCGAAACCGTGCTTGCAAATGCTATGACCAATACCGTGAATGTAACAGAAAGCATTACTGATACAAACTTGACCGGTAATCTTGCCAATACTACGGAAAATTCCCTATATAATGAAACAGTTAATGGAAGTGTAACAGAAACAACCCCATACATTCTTAATTCTACAAACAAATATCCAAAGGAAACTGAATCTGGTACACAGAATGTTGAATTACGTGATAACGGGACTTCACCTGCATCCTGGAATACATTAGATAATCTAGTCAACACAAATGGCGTCACCCTTGATAGAGTGACTATGAATGATACTATAAATAGCACGGACGCAAGTAATGTAACATTCCCAAGTTTATCCCCTGTGGAGAATAGTACATTATCAATATCTGCAAATGAAAGTGCTGGTAATGTTACATTAGTATCTAACATCAATATAAGTAGCGGTGATTTGAGAACAGGAAGTATATTAACTAATACAAATGTAACGTCAACACCTAAATCCAACGTAACAGAATCAGAGCCATTAATGTAACACTGTGACGTAATTTATTTCATCTGATATCAAACCATTAGACAAAAAGTATGCCTACAGAGCGACGACTCTTAGGTGTAGATTGGTATTTTAAGGATTTGCAGCGAAAAGAGACTTTGATTGGATACCATATACATAAAGCTACAGTAAATAAATCTAACAATTGAAAAGTGAAATCTGCTTGGATTGTTTACATTTGTCCAGTGTCCATTTATATAAATATAATGGAATGGACCCTCGAACCTTTCTTCTCTGTGAGCTATCTGTACAAGGTTCTTTGTTCGTCTTGAATCACCTCTATTACGGGGAATTCGCAGTTGAGCAGACTGTACGTGCATCATTGATCCACAGGGGATGGTGCGAATTATTTGTTTGTTTAGTTAAAAAGAAGTTAATTCGCTGTTGATACAGCAGATAGAAGAATGCTTTCGAAATCGTCCATGTGTCATTTTCAAACGACTGACATGTCTGAACATGTATTGTACTTATAAAGGTTTAATGTAAAACATTATAGCAATGTATATGAATAACAAAAACAAGAGCAAAAAATTATGGAAACATTATGTAAACAGAGGTGTATTGTACTTGAACAGCAACAGCAGCAGCAACAACAACAGCAAAATATAGAAAGATGCTTTAAAAACAAGAAAACATTAAATGAACACAGTGAATCGTGAGTGTTCGGTTCACTTGATTACAAAAATATTGAAAATATTTTAAAAATATTTTTCTAATATTTACAATAAGATTTTTCATATGTGGTGAAACATGAATATTTGTCATGGCAGTACATTATAGAATGCTAATGTTACAGTCTAATATTTTGCATAATAGAAAAATAAACTACCGTGTTAATATTTGTGCCTCAATGAAGGATGATTAAGTCTAGATGGGAAAGTCATTATCAAACCATGATGTCATTCTAGTAAATGTAAACAGGCACTTTTCGCAACCTTTATTTATCTTATCCAACACATTTTGTTTGCTCTTTGTTTGATAACTGAATGACAATAACTTGGTTTAGAAACCTCTGCATGCATGCAATCAGCGATGCAGAAAGAAAAGCAAACTACAAAAAAATTAGATATATATCTTTGTAATAAATGACCCCCCCCCATTAGCCCGTATCTTGTAAATATTTCCTTCTTGAAAATCGAATACTTCCAACTATTCCGGCATGATTATGATTTTGTTTTCGTTTTGCATTTTGAAATATGGAGTATGTTATACGAGTATTCATTTGACATGAAACTTATAAAAAGAGCTGATGAATCCTGTATACAATTAATTACTTTTAGCAAGTGTTATGTTATCTCATCCAAGAAATTTCACATATTCATATAAAAAAAAGTTTTAGATTATATTTTTCCTTAACATTAAGTGAGAACTTTGCATTCCTTAACGGCATTGCTGTTTCGCAATGGGTTATAGAAGAGTATCAAATAACGATTTGTTTTATAACTTTATATTACGACGTTAATACATATCAAAGTAATGTTATGAACACACACACACACACACACACACACACACACACACACACACATATTCGAATGTAAATATATACATAAAATGTATGCGTATCTACCAAAATTTCGGTTTTACATAATGTTCAAAATGCGATACTGATAATTTTAAAACACAAACAGAGAAACTTCCTTTGTGAAGTACCACCAGTCATGTTGGTCAATATATATTCTTTGTTTACCATTTAACAGGTATCCTATGAAGCATTCAAGAATTGTTTAATGAATTTAGTGCGTTCTCCTACACGCTAATGGCATTTGACATTATCAGGCATCACTAAAAGAATTAGGCCTGATATTGAATTCTATTGTAGTCTTTGAGACGTCATAAAGATTTATTTTCTCTGATTTTTCTGGAGATTTTCAAATCAGTAAAAACTGTTATATGCATTAAATAGAAAATATCATTAATGTCTAAGTAGAATATTACATGTTTTTTTAATGCAGCCTCATGACTTTGCGTAGGATGCCAAAGTAAACAGGTATGATTCAGTCGGCCCTGGAAACGCTTCCGATTACTTTTCCATTGCAGAGTTTTGACGAGATTAGTTCCTAACATAAAACAGTTTTAATACATCTGAACTTACTCTAATGATAAGAAGGTCATAAAATCGTAGCAAAATTGGTGAAATATTAAATGGAACTTAATTGGTGTAATAATATCTACCAGAAGCAAGCATTATAAAAAGTGCAACTCTGGAGCGTAAAAAGCGCATGTGCGGAGTACCCGGTGTACTTAGGTGTACGCATGTGCGGTGTAACCATACTATTTAATTCTTGAGTGGTTTGCCGCTGTATTGAGTTCTTTTAAATATTTTTAATGATTTATGCATTCTAAGTGATATCTGCACAAACCTTAATAAGATCGTACTCTCATTTTTAGAGTTTCCTTTGATTTTGAAATGGTTCTTAGTACTTGGTCTCTAATGGCCAGAGTTTTCACGGGTTTATCTCTGTTTATGGAAGCAAAAACATGCTTGCTTAGCATGTACAACCATCTCTGCTTCCAGATAGCTTTCGTTCTAATCCAGCATGAATATTTCTCAACATTCCTTCTTTTCGACTCAGGTATGCAAACCGTTTTATGAGTTTCTAGAGACATTTTAAATCGAGTTCCTTACTCCAAATTTTTAGCTCAAACGTGGCAACTTAGTAAGAAGAACAATCGAATATAAGTACTTGAAGAGAATGTCTCGACCACCACAAGCCCTGTTAAACGTGCCACAAGCTATCATGCTTTTCTTGGACCTTTACAGCGCGTGTGCCTAGGGTCTCGTTACCACTACGACTCTTGTCAAAAACCATTTTAAAAAACTGATCATACAATTGCTTATTCAGAGCAACGATACTGGGAATATCTCTTCAGTGAAGACCTCACAACATGGTGTACCTCCTCAATGGAGACCTCACAACATGGTGTACCCCCTCAATGGAGACCTCACGACAAAAACAGCTCGTTCAGAATGTACATACAGATGATAGGTTTAGGGCTTCTGACTAGGGATGGGGAGCTTATTATCATGACATTTAAACTCTTGTCATTGACCCACGTGACCCAGGTAAGATATTTATGTTTAAGCACACAAGGTGGATATTATTTCGAATATGATAACTTGATAATGTCGATCAGTTTGCTGTTTCATAAAAATATTTACCCTCTATACTCACCTAAATAAATACAAGTGCAGACAACATAGACCTTGATCTGCTATAGCAAAATGTGCCGGTAGATTAGAGTCTATTTAGTTTATTCTACTGATTACTGCTTACAAACTGGATGGAGATGGACTAAGATTTGTCTGCGCATCATGCAGCGGCAGATCTGGGTTCTGTGAAGTTTACAGCTGACTCGACCTATAAGCAAATACATATGGTAACATAGAAAATAATATTTTCTTTTTAGCGATATTTGTTTTTTTTTTATTATATCTTTTAATATCAAATCAAATTAAGTGAGAGTTGGTCTCGTTCTTTACGGGTATATCTTGATGGCTTGTTTTCTTACAATCATACGACTAATATCGCACTATGCTTTTAACTTACTGAAAGGTGAAGCACATAAACAACATGTTTACACACCTTCATTTCATATGACATACTAGTGTTTATTGTCCTTGATAGACAGCATATTTATAAGTTTTCCTTTACTCTTTCAAATGTACAGTCTTTGTATATATTATTGAAAAATTATATTTGTGTGTCTATTGTATAAGTTCCGATCCTGCTTGGCAATAATTCATTGTACAACAACCATACTGAAGTAAATACAAAGCAAAGATGTACAATGTTCAATATAGAACTTCTGCATCCAACATTCCATTCATGCACTGAAACATTGTAACATGTACATTTGCATGAAATATACTTCAATAAAACCCGACATAGTATTCAATTATTTTTGTTGTTCTTCTAGTAACTACGATAATACCCAATAGCAGTACCATGCCTCCCCTTTGACCTCTTAACTTTACCCTTCCTTTAACAATAACAAAGCATTTCCTGTTATTTCCTGTCTTAATTTCTGCATTGCCTTCAAAGTAAAAACTGTTATGTCCTATATATGTATGATCAGTGTTTTAATGATTATGTTCAGTAACTTTATGTGTCCTGGGTCTTGCTTTTTAAAAGAAGATTGGTCCTTCAGAGCCACAAAATTTTAGCAGTGGCGGCGAGAGGGGGTGGGGGTTGGCAACTGGCATAAAAAGTTCTCTGTAACAAAGGAGGGACGCCACTAAAGAGCACTGTCCCCGGAAGAATCAGTAGGTACGCCACTAAAGAACTGGAAAATGTTAAATGGAAAGGATATTGAGGGTATATTTTACACACAAGAAGTATCTATATACTTCATAAAAGATGACATATACAAAGCTGAAAAAAAATTAAGACCGAAGGAATTAAAGGTGAAATTTAAGTACTTTTCAAACTTAACGGATATGATGAATTGTTTAACAGGTGACAACCAGTAGAAAACAGTATTACATTAAAATAGATGTTGTGTCAAAGAAACACTTCTCCAGTGAAGATGTTGGAGGAAGCATGTTACATAGACAACACCATGAAGGATTATGAAACCTTTGAGGTTTTGAAACATGACGAATTTATCGCATTTAAAAATGTAGGAAAGCCAGACTAAGAGAAAGTAAAGGCTATTAAACGTCATGTGAATTTTGTAATAAGCTCAAAAACAGAAGGACAAAAGAAAGAACACACAAAACACGTCAGTCAAAACAATAAAACGCAATAAGGCAAGAACCACTGATCCAATTTCGTAACATTAATAAATGCCATCATAGACAGCTTGAAATGAGGTAACATTAACAATATGAAGTTAATTGCAACTACATTTGAAAGTCTGAAAACAATACAATAAAAAAATAGTACAAGTTTGTTTATGAGATTTTAAATAAAATTGGTTATGATGATCATATAGATGTTGATTCAATCATTAGTACATTTGAACTTGTTTAAAAATATTTCTTTCAAAGGAAGCATTTCACCAATTCATACCAAAACTCAATAAATTATGCACTTTTTTAGAACAAGATTATTACGATAAATATTCCATAGTGTATCTATATGCAGAATTTGAATATTCAGTTTTGAGAGAACTCGCATATGACTGTAACTGAAATAAAGTTACTTAAATCGGGTAATAACTTTGTAAAATCAAGTTGCATTGGAACCTATAGATCTGATATAAGGAAGTATTGTTTTATGGGTACATAACGAACTAATACAACGGCAGTCTGGTTTTTACTTATATCAATAAAAAGTTGTTAAATAAATTAATTAGTAATAGACAAACAGGATAGTTAGTCACGTAAAATATATGTTTTTGAGCAGGGAGTGTTAAAACTTAAACAATAAAGAGATTTTTACATTTAGTCATTAGGTTTATATGACGTTAGCAGTGCCCAGGTCTCGTATGATAAACAAGTATACACAGCTCTTTTTGATTACAAAAAGGTGACCAAAAACAATGTACTATAAAAATAAAATTACTGACGGTTTTCGATGCTCTATCTTACCAATTTGGTATTTTTGAACGCATTGTATGGTAAACTAGACATATGGAGAACTGGAGAAATTGTATGATTTGGTATGTCACTCTCAACACACGATTTGTTTCAACATCTGGTGTGCATACACGTGTAACTAGCACAAATGAAAAATGTTTTTTTAGGTGAGACTTCACTATTTGATTGTGTTGATTCCGCATGAATTAGACTCGGTCGCAATAATAGCCATACTGTGGTTATTATATCAAGGTTACTCATAGTGTGTCCGTCATACCGGATAAATGTATTTTGTCATCTTCGCTAGCTAGTTCCGATAACCTTATCTACACTATGGCAGATCGAACAGCTATATCGATGCTTTGTCCTAGCGACATCTATTGTATTTCATGTGTTGCCTCCCTTAGTATGTAATGCCAACTAACCAATAGCGTGGTGCATTGTACATCGGCTGAAAACAGTGGTGGCAACTGACCTAAAAAGGATACTTTGTAAGTTTAATATCAAAAGTATGACTATGTACCAGAGGGAGCAGCAGAGAGGGTGGACCCTACAACTTTTTCCTGACCTTATTTTACAAAAATAAAGGTTCCTACAGGGGCTGAAAAATAAGGTCAATAACGCTAAACCGAACCTCCTAACTTTTATTATTACCATATAGTTTGAAAAACGGATAATAAATCGTTTGGGTTAGCTCATTTTTGTTATTTTATTTTTGACCTTTTTGTTTTTTAATGTTATAATGCGTTTAGTTTACTTACCGGGTCACTCAATTTTTGTCGTCCACCTTCTCTGCTTCTATAAATTAACCAAAGATTTTATCCAGACCTACACGATATCTAGATCTTGGATCATGTAAATTTATCGTTGTAAATCCGAACGGAATAGATTGTGCTTTTGAAAAGAAGTTTTTAAATTTAATCATGTCCATGTCCCCTGAACACCAAGTATAGTAAATATTCTGCAGGGTATAATTATCTACTCCATTAAATACAACCAAAATATTACAATTATCTCTAATTACCTTAGGTATCTGCGTGTATCGTTGTGTAACATAAATCACATCAGTATTTTTATGCCTACGTCGAGAAAATATTCTAGCTGGATTGGATTGTTTATCCAACATAACATCATCGTACACTACTAAATTATTAACAAGTCCATCTAGATTATCTACAGATGGTGCCTCATCGATATCGGTAATAAAATCAATAACATCGTTTCCATCTTTGTCCAATATTTTTGCATTTTCATTAAAATCTTTAAGTACCCCATAACACCGCTGATCATCTACAGATGGTGCTACCAAATATAACTTATCCCACTTGAGCCATCGCATTATTAGATTAAGCAATAATTGTGTTTTACCAGATCCAGATGGACCTATTATTATCATTCTGATAGAATTCGGTAATGCTGGATGGTGCTTTACTGGTTCTTGTTTTCGTGTCGCTGAGAAATCAATTATATCCATATGATAAATAATATGAATTTATATTGTGTTCGATGCAGAGTACCTACCGATACCACTGGATTAATGACAATAACAACAAAAAATAAAAGACGTGCAATTACAGGTAAATGTGTAAAATGTGGCACAAAAAAATAAAATTTATTTCATCAAAGACAGGTGGAGATATAGCCGCTTCATTAGGGAAATTACCAGGAACCCCATGGGCTAAATACCCCGGTGAGAAACATCTTCCTGGATATAATTATTGTGGTCCTGGAACCCGACTTGATATCCGACTTGATGATCAGGATCAACCAAGACCAGGAGAGCATCCCGTAAATAAGATTGATCAAGCATGTCATGTTCATGATGTTGCGTATAAAAGTAAAGATTTACAACAATGACATCTCGCAGATGTAAAATTGATTCATGCGTTAAATTCTATACCTAATAAATCTCTCAGAGAAAAACTCGCTAGTTTTCTAATAAAAACTGCCATGAAAGGTAAAATAATGATAGGGGCTGGTAATTAATTATATAACTAATATAATGGAATCTGTTTATTATTCCCCGAGAGGATATTGGAGAGGCAAAGCAGCTATTACTAAACTTTCCGAAGCAGCGAAAGTCTCACGTAATGTTGCTGCAGCGTGGTTAGCACGACAGGCAATATGGCAGATTTATCTACCACCACCTAAAAAAATTCAATACGCACATTTTGATGTCAGCGTCCCTAATGAGGTTCATGAAGCAGATATTTTATTTTTACCACACAATACTATTAAAACACGTGGACGAAAATCACGCACTTATAAATACGCATTAACTGTTGTTGACGTTGCAAGTAGATATAAAGAAGTGGAACCATTATCAACAAAGACAGCATCTGAAGTTGCATCTGCGTTCGAGCGAATTTACCAGCGAGGACCTTTGCGATGGCCACAATTATTACAGGTTGATCCTGGTAAAGAATTTCTTGGTACAGTATCATTATTGATGAAGCGACATAACGTTAAAATCATACGAGGACATACTGAAATTCATCGTGATCAGGCAATCGTTGAACGATTTAATAGAACACTTGCTGAGCGGTTATTTGGATATCAATACGCAAAGGAAATATCTACCGACTTTAAGTCCGGAGAGAGATCTCGTGAATGGGTTGCAAGATTACCAGGTGTGATATCTGCGCTAAATAATGAAATTACTCGTGCGACTTCCATGAAACCTTCTAATGCGATTACAAAAAAATATATAGCCCGTAGCGATAACCAACAACCTCGACCAATATTAGGTAATGTAACTGTAAGATATTTATATGAGCCTGGGGAACTTGAGGGTGGTAAAAAAAAGAGCAACCGATCCTGTCTGGAGCGTTACTACACATACAATTTCTGACATAGTTAGATCCACTGGAAGACCTGCAATCTACAGACTAGATTCTACAACCCGTCAGCGTGGATTTGTACGTGAACAATTACAAGTAATTCCTGCGGATACACAATTACCACCACATACAATTACATAACCAGAACCTCTACGTAGATTGCATTCAAGACAGGTCAGCATCACATTATCACGTGTGTGACCTAGATCGCTATTAATTCTATCTACGGTAAATTGTCTTGGATTATTATTCGAATACTGCCATAGCATCTTACAGTTACAGCTTGCACAATCATTATTCTGTCGTTGTTTTAGCGTTATAATAAATTCAGCATCAATATCAAAGTCACGCTTATTTTTTTTGTCACATTGTTTATAACCCGCTAATTTTTTCTTTATTGCAGCAGTGTCGTTAGTGATTTCCTCAGTTATCACGTAATCTATAATAACCCTATGTAGTTGAGATATTCTTCTGACTCGAGAAACTGCAAGATAGACTAAATTCGACCATTCAATCCGATCATCTACAATCCAGATATTTGTATCAGAAATAGTTAATCCTTGAGATGAGTGAATCGTTATAGCGTATCCTAACGTCCATGGAGATTTATCCATACTCAATGCGCATTCAACAACATCAATAGCAACCAAAACAATATCATTCAAGACGAGATTCTGTACCCTACCACCAGGAATTTTCACTTCGATATTTTGCCGTCGAGTATCCGCTGGGCGATAACACAAAGGTACAGGTAGATCTGAAAACTTTTCTTTATGTAACAGAAATAATTTCTCCTGTAGTTCATCACGAACTATCTTTCTACTTGCGACTATCAAATCAGCGGGTCGCCATAAAGTCCAAAAATCACTCATCGTAGTTTCTGGAATTACTCCTCGCATTATTTCACATTGTATTTTATCTGGCTGCAGTCTGATTAATCTTTTAAACTCCTTCAGCGGTTCATCAATGGCTCTACGGTCATCATTTATTTCTTCATAATAATCTACATTATTCTTCAGCCATTCATGTGGAGATTGTCCAACAAAAGGTGGTGGTTGACCATGATCACCACACATTATCACAGCAGTATTCTTTAATAACAACCATTCAAGAAATACTTTTAATACTTCTAACGACACCGTGCATATCTCGTCCCATATAATATACTTAGGTATATATTTTTCACCCATTCTCTCAGGAGTCCATGTGTCTCCGCACCATCTAAAGAAATTATGGTATGTACATGATTTTACTCCTCGCTCTTTTATTTCCCTGGCTAATTTATGTGTAGGTGTCAAAACAATTATATCTGAACTATTATTCATAAATAAGTTAATCGCACGAGTTGTTTTGCCTGAACCACCGCATCCGTTAAGATAAACAGTCTTATGTCTAGCTACAGGATCGTATACAGATGGTGCAGATGATTTTGATGCTTGATTATTATTTTTGTAATATATTTCCTTAATTTCAACGTCTGCAGATTCAGAATAGCTAAGTATATTCTCTTGTTTTATTCTCCATGTCCCCCATTCACCATTACCAAGCAGCGGTTTTAACAAATCTGTATATTTTTTATTTATATAAAACGAATCCGTTGCTACTCTGACAGCATCACGAGGAAATCTATTTATCATCGACAATAGATTTATTGAAACATAAGCTAACATCGATGATCTTAAATGAGTGAACTGCGGTGAATCGCCATCAATATAACTCACAATCGTTCCTAGTTTAGTTTCATCTGATAAATAGGCACTACATCGGTTTACAAATGTACCTTTTTCCGTTGTATCAGTGATTATAAAATCCAACTCAGCATCGTCCATGATTAATCTTGTACAGTGTCGTTTATAATCGTATGAACTACCTTGAGTAAACTTGCCGATTATCTTTCTACCAAGATCCTTTGCAAGGTTCTCATCATTATCATAATCATCGACGGGTTCCGGTAACCAAACCTGCTTCTGTGGACGATATGATATAATCGCTTCAGTTACTCTTAACGATATTAAAATTCCAACATCAATCATATACCGCAGCAGCACTATCGGTACCCAGCATTTCTCTGAAAAATGTCTTCCGAACCAAATATAGTTGATAGGATGAAGATTTTGTGCAAATTCAAATGATTCTATGTGCGCAAACCCTGTTAGATCAAAATCTGGTAGGGGTCCGTTCATCGAAACTTTGGTCATCTCGTGTGATGGATGTCCAAATCTCTTAAAGTATCTAGAACATTCCCCATATCCAAGAAAACTTCCAGGATAACACGCTGCCATATCAACAGAGATAACGTCACTATAGTTGTATTTGGTATTCCATAATCCACCGTGTCCATATTCTATACAACTTTTCTGGACATCTTCAATAAATTCCGATCGTGTCGGTTTCTATGAATTTTTCTCCTGAGCGAAATGAGCAGCTACTGATGAAACGGTAAAACAATTATTTAATAATTGTCTAACTTTGACATCGTCTGAAGTATATTTCAGCGCAAGATGTTCCATTTCTTCATGAAGAGATTCTGTACGGTAAATATTACCATTAGGCCGTACACACTGATCGTAATGTTCGTATTCTGAACTTTGAAACAACCACACAGATACAGGATCACTTTTACTGATATTTTTGATAAAATCAAGTATATGACCATCATAAGATTTAACCGTTCTATCTCGTGGAAATATTGTTACTGCTGTGGTCCACGCATGCGAATTATGATCGATGATATCTATCGGAGCTCCATTTTTTTTATGTATTTTGGTTTATATAAAATCTCTCCGGTTAACGTCTTCACTGTTATTGGAAATCTTAATTTCTTTTCTAGCTCAGCAACGTCGCTGATAGACGCTCCGGTATCTTTAACTGTTTCTGCCCATGTGTTTATTTTTTTACGTCTTAAATCTGTCAGGCCATTACCACGTATCGCATTTGTAAAATGTTCTGTAACTCGTTCAGCTACACAGTTTATTCTCGACAGTTTCGTCGGTTTAAGATTCTTAACGTCAGGTTTATCATTCAGCGGATATATTGCATATACAACTGCTGTCACAGGATACTCTCACTCATAATACGGTCTGTCTATATCAGTAAGTATTCCGGGTTTGGATCTGTTATTTAAGAGAACAATATTGCTTCCCGACTGCACACGTACTGGATCACGCTTATCACGAATAATCCAGATATCATCATCTGTGTTTACAATAAATTTTATTAAAATAAAATGTTTTTGATTATCAAGGTGGTTAATATTTACTTTTCCTCGTTCGTCATTCATCATATTGAAAACACTTCCAACTCTGAATGTTGACCATGCATGAGCAGCACCATCGTCACGATATTCTTTTTTGGCTTCACGGATACGTTTAGTTATATCTTCATTCGTTAAAGCTAGATCCTGCATCGAAACACTAAATTTATATTCTGGTAGTCTGTCAAGGTCAAATCTAGCAGGGGAAGGTTCAATAACGGATAATTCCTCCATATAATTAAAACAAATATTTAAATTGAATTTTTAGTATATATATATAAAATGATTGAAACAAAGAATTACTGCCACTGGCTTAAAATTGGGCATACTTCTCCTTGTAACAGAGCATGCGTGAATGAATTCTGTGGCTACCATATGCAATGTGTTAGACATGGAAGTTTAGGACCAAAACCGTGTATTCAGTGTGGTGTTGGAGTCAGAGGAAAAACTCGGTTATGTGTGAAATGCGGCGGTAAATATATAGAGAATTAAAACGTTATTATGACAAAAAAAAATGGTAAATCCCCTATAAAAACCGTAGAGGATTATCTGGCCAGATTTCAGAATAATAATTTAGACAAATAGTATTAGTATATAAATGGAGCAAAACGAATTTGTGAAACATCCGATCATCAAAAATTATGAAGCGTCTCGTGATGGCGTGATCAGGCACTGTCGATTAAAAAAACCAGTCGGTAGTCTTAATAATACTGGTTATTTTAGATTCAGTGCTGGGGGAAATAGATATTTATTTCATAGGTTCATTTTTGAGTGTTATTTTGGATTGATTAAAGACGGATTTGTAGTTGACCACTTGGATGGGAATCCCAAGAATAATCGGTTATCTAACCTGCAGGCTATTACACAGAGAGAGAATACTGCACGTGGAAATACTGGTAAATATCCCAAGATCCCGAAGTCTGTTATATCCATAAATACAGAAACAGACCAAGAAATAACTTTCCCATCAATAAACGCAGCTGCCAGATATTTTGATATACGTCCACGATCGGTACAATTTGTCGCAAATAAAACATACAAATCTGCATATTCAATAAAATACAACCAGCGGGTAATATTTGAATACGTCAAATAAAACTAAATTTTTACTGTATATAGTTCGACTGTCAAATTTTGCCAAGGTTTTTGTTTAGCCATAATTACAGTCAAGGGTCCACCTTCACCGTCGCTGCTCTCAGTATTGACAGAATCAGATAGCATAATCTTTCTTAATTGCATTATACGATTATCCACGATCTTTTTTCTTTCGTACTCGTGAGACAGTTCGGATTTAATATTTTCGATCGAACGTGCAAGAGGTGCAAATAGCTTTACCTGATCATCGTTTACCATAGCTAGTGATTCAAGCATAGATTGATATATTAATTTATAAATCTGTAGTTTGAAGGTAGTGTATATTTATTTTCAAATTTTCTCTGTTGCAGTGATTCAAAAATCGCACATAATTTTCTGAGGGTCGAGATTATCAGATATTTTTATTCCGTTATATTTTAATTTTTTAATAGCACAGATAACATCATTGATGTTTTCATGGTTCATTATATATATATTTATATATTTAAAATAAAAAAAATATTAGCCCCCCATGACTTTTTTGTGTCAGGGGGCTGTTTTTGTGTGATATATGGTTATGAATTATATACAGACGGTTTATGATTTTGATTTTGATTTTGGACTGCACTATCCATCTGACCTCAATGGAAAATTACTGGACACTGATTAACCGTCCATTTGACCTCAGTGGAAAATTACTGGCACTGATTAACTGTCCATTTGACCTGAATGGAAAATTACTGGGTACTGTTTGACTGTCCATTTGACCTCAATGGAAAATTACTGGACACTGATTAACTGTCCATTTGACCTCAGTGGAAAATTACTGGCACTGATTAACTGTCCATTTGACCTCAATGGAAAATTACTGGGCACTTTAGTTACATATAAACTTATCTCTACATACAGACGGGCCTTCTCTCTACGAACACAGATGATTCTATGAACATGAAATATATACAAATGGTGATGACGGGGGAATCTTGTCTACGTCCAACAGATTTTGTACAGTCTCACAGGACTTGTATTACTAATGTAGCGTGAATTTACTTCAGTTTTTCAAAATTAATAAAATAATCGCATGTATGAATTATCGTTCGTTAAGGTCAAAGTACGTTAGAGCTAAAGATAACTCTACGTACTTGGTATATAAAACTGACGTGAGTTTAAGGTTATTAGAGTCAAAATATCCCTCTCTGTTACAAATTGCTGCTTCTCTAACAGCGATGCTTACAGAGAGCAGATAGATCACTAAATAATTATCTTAAAACGATATATATCGTGTCCGTACGGGGACTGAAATACCTCGATTATAGATAACATGTATTACAAGGGAGATAATCGTTTGACAGAGACAGAGCAGAGTTATCATGCTTCATTATATAATCAATTACAGTGAAAAAAATAATTTTTATCTGCGTTTTGAGAAAAATGTATATAGAGGCCTGCCAGGTGTTACAAATGTTGTGATGATTTAGACCCTCACGGAGCAA